>PVJA010039321.1:0-19213 GCA_004027025.1 Myocastor coypus | reverse complement strand
AATTTGAGATGACTTTGCCACCCCAGTATTCAATGTCGTTCAAATGTCACAGTGCCAACTGAATAAAAGATTCAAAGGAGAAAAATGATACTGTGTGCTGCCCAAGTTAACACTAAATCTCATTTTTCCATTTTGCAATCTTTCTTCCTCTGTATTCAAACTCTAGTGACTTGAATAAAACCAGCAGAACTGGAACTAAGACAAAATTGAAAGGGGCAGTATCTTCTCTAAGAATACTTTGTGTATTTCTGGCTATGCATCTTGAAACCAGACCTTAATGGGGTTTATCTGAACAGCACATGTGCCATGCACACACATGCACTCATGCACACACTCAGAAATTTCTAAAATAGGGATAAAAGTATAAATCACCAACTCGTCCATCAGGAGCCATTGAAGTTAATGGTTCATTGGTGAGAATCTTTATAAATGTTATAACCTCTGGTATAAAATGAATCTAAGCTAAATGTCTAAATTCAAAGCATAGTTATGAGGTATACTTTAATTCATGAGGTATAATTTCCAAAGAAGTATGCTTTACCTTTCTCCTTCCACTAAGGCCAAAACTCATTTAAGAGATTCTGATGCAAATCTGAATAAAATTCACAAGGAACATGCACATTGAGGACAATCATGCACGGGTTGTTGTGTTTTTTATTTTCCAGGATGGGGGTTCAAACTCACAACCTTGCACTTGCCAGGCAGGAACTTATGCCACGGAGCTCTCTCCCCAGCCCCACATCTATTAATTACAATCCATAGAACTTTTATTACCTAAGCTTTCCCTTCCAAGGTACACAAAGGACATTCTTTAAAAAAAAAAAAAACTGACATAGAATGAACAAAGGAAATGATTTGTACATCAAATAAGTCCAAGTTATTAAAAAATACATATACTGTGGTACCCCAGTTCATGAATGCTTTTCTTTGCAAACAATTTTTGTGTTCAAACAGAAGCATTAGCAAAATCTTGTTTTTGTTTGCAAGCTCTCTATCAGGTAACACACGCAACAGTGGCCATCTTCCCACACAGACAAAAATGTAGCTATCTTTTCCAAAATCATAGAGAAAACGAAGTTTGTGAACCAAGGTGGTATATCAGGATACATTACACCACCTGTCCCATGCCATTCAGTATTTAAGTTGTTTCTAGTTTTTCTATCAATAACTGAGTTGTTTCCAACAGTTTTCTCTTAAAAAGATCTTTGCAATCTTTACCTTTTGATGACTTTAGAAAAATCTTCCTAAATATATTTTAAGCTATCTTTGAGTCTAAGGACATAACTTTTAACACCTTTTCAATAAATTATATTATTAATTGGGAAAAAAAGAATCTGGATTCCTTATAACATATATTAATACATGCATATAATAGATATATGGTCTGAGTTTTGCTTATAAAGCTTATGCATTTTGTCCAGCACTGTCTCAAAGGTATTTTGTCAAGTTGACATAGTATAAAAACATTTCTAAAGGTTGTAAAACTGCACTAAAGTTAAAGATAAAAGTTTTAGGTTTACTTTCCTATATAGAGTAATAGGAAAGTAAACAAATTAACCATTTAACTTTCATATGGATTTCTAGTATACACTTAGTTCATAATTTTTTTAATTCACAGAAGTAAATTCCAAATTGGTAAGCAAAGTTAATTTTAAAAGATTTAAGGAGTTTTGATATAACCTAAGTTTACTGAAGTATTTTCTACTCTCATAGGTAAGGGTAAGGAATTACTGCTACAGAGACTTGGGTACTAAAATGGATTTGCAGTTCAGTTATTGGTTCCAGGATTAATTAGAACAACTTCACTAGACTGTAAAGGAAACAACAATTGTGAATTCCTGTTAGCAAACATAAATCTATGGACAAAAAGAGTCGACTGTTTTCCTGGAGTAATTTCTTAAAAATTGGCCATTTTGACTTAGAACCAATTTCACTTCTCCCCTATTTTAAAGGCACTGCCAGGGATGGAGACACACTTCTGCAATCCTGCTTTCAGGAGTCTAAAGCAGAAAGATTACAGTAAATTCAAGCTACATAGTGAGCTACATAGTGAGTTAAAGGCAACCCTGAATTATAAAGCAAGACCTTGTCTCAGAAAACAAAAAGCCAAAAAGGGTGAGGCAGAGACAGACTGAGACAGAGACAACCCAAGCTTTCCACCAGCCATGAGCTAAGTACATGTTCTTTATCTTAAATGCACCCAACACATTAAGCCAAGTTTTAATCATTTTAACGTATTTATATCTTCACTAATACTGTAGTTTTAAGATAATTTATCTCATTTTTTAAGCCTTCCAAGTCACTACCTTGGAATGATTTTTATCAAAGTGAAAGCAAATACTTAGAAAGAAAAATGTGAAACGGATCATCCTGACTCAAAGGGATAATTTCTCAAACTCTTTCAGTCATATTACCTATCAAGACAAAGCAGAACAAGCAAGTTTTCCTTTTAAGTGAATCATCTGAGAAAAGTAATCTTTTGGAACACTATGGACAAGAAGAAATAAAGCATATTAATATTAAAAATCCAAAAGGGTAAATTCTCTTTGAATAAAAAGCTTACCAAAATATTAATTCCAATAATGATTTATATGCTTAAAAATTGGTTAAGTATGAACTAAAAGAAATGTTAAACTAGTGTAATCAACAATGTATAATTTTGATGCCTTTGAAAAAATAATATAGGTAATAATACTATAGATTACATTCTAAATCTGTGCTTTAACAATGATTATTTTCCAAAGATAAAATTTTATCACTGCTTGGTCTAGGTAGATAGCTCAGTAGAATAAGTGCTGGCCTGACAAGCACAAGGTCCTGAGTTCAATCCCTGTTACTGAAAAAAAAAAAAAAAAATCACTTCTTATAGTGAACATACAAAAGAAAACTTGATTAGAATGTTAATTAAAATAATTACCACAACTTAATTTTCACTCTCATATCTTAGATGAAATTTTACAGGTCAAATTTCAAGTTTTTCATTTTACATGTGAGGAAACAATATCAAACACATTGTAAGATGGCCAAATCAGTGCTTAATAGGTTATGTCAGCTTACGCAAATTATGTGCCTTTTTTACCTGAACTATAAATTCAACAAATGTTTATGTATCAATTAATGCCCTCTACCTCCTACTCTCCATCATTTTTAGCTCTATAATTTGAAGTTAATTTGGTTAAACATTCTACATCACGTAATTATGAAATGCGGTATTTGTTTCCAAAATTCCAACATAAAAACTAGATTTCTAACTTTATAGTCGCATAGAGCTGGACTTTATTCCTATTGTATGTGTCAGTGTATGGTGCTGTCTTTTAAGATATGTATATAAATGTAATTTACAACCTCTAAATCATAAAATGATATTAATTTTCTTAAGTTCTTTTAAAAACTCTCAAACCACAATGGTAATTTTCTTCACTAAACCTTAAAACTGAAAGTATTATCTGACCTTTAACTTGCTTTAAATAAAAAAGATGACATATTAATATAATATCTAAGCTACAAATTTTATTTTATCCTAAATTTAAAATTAAAGCAACAATATCAAAAACCAACCAAACAAACAAAAACATTCCTGAGCAGGGGAAATAGCTCAGTAGAAAAAGTGCTTGCCTGACAAGTGCAAGTGCAAGGACCTGAGTTCAATCCCTGGTCCTGAAAAAATAAAAATAAAAATAAAAATAAAATAATAATAATAATAAATAAAATAAAAATACATTCCTAAGTTCCTACTTCATGTTAAAATCATTTAAGAAAGTCAACAGCTTCCCCCTAAGCCTCCTTATTTTTCCAAGCTCAGGCCTCTATTCCACAATTACATCCTGTGTCCTGCCTTTCCACAAACACAGTGACATCCCTGGGCATTAAATGTAGTCAGGTGTCTTACACCTAGGAACCAAGAATAAAGACATCTAGTCCTCATTTTCCTAAAGGCATAATGATTTCCTATGAAGCCATCTGAATTTGAGGAAGTCAGAGATGACTTAATGGATTGCAAAGTGGAAGTCTATGAAAGTAACAGCAGAGATATATATTAAACAATTTAGAAAAGAAATACAAATTTGCTACTATATGCTTTTTTCTTTCAAAACTTTATGCTTCTCTAACTTTAATATGCATACAGATCAACTAATCTTCTCATTTAAAAACCCAAATAGATGACTAATTCACTGGGTGGTGGGGAGGGTGTTGTAATCTCACCATTTCTATCCATCCCCTCATGATACTGATGTGTTTGGTCTATGCACCACCTAGAAGTAAAAAGAACGTAGAAGAGGCCTTTCAGAAAAATAACTAAGCAATATAATAATACTGGTGGCTGACAGTGATCAGCCTACATCCTTGCTCTAACCAGGAATAGCCTTTCCTTACATTTGAACTCTAAATTTATGTTTTGACCTTTCCTCTCAGCTAATAACTGGAAGGATGTATACTCACAGACAGTACTGCTGCTATCCACTTCAGTTTATTCCTTCGATAAGAGGAAGCTAAATTAACCTGATATCCTGTCATTTTTCTGTCCTTTTACTAACTCCTCCCACATGTGGCTGTTATACTTTTAGGAAGAAATAGCTTCCTAATGCTCAGAAAGCCCCAGCATTGTCCTGTTTCCTTTTAGAAAAGAAATGCCCCTCAGACCCAGGACCAAGAGGAGGTAAAACATCTATTTACCTGAGGCATTGTATTTAAGATATAATCAGAGATATGTTTAAGGAGAGATCATGGCCAGACAGGAAACCAGGGAGACTCAGGGGCCAGGACAATGATTTTTATGCCCACCTGCACTTAGGTGAAACTAACTGAGGTACTCTCAGAACTACATCAATCTCTTCTAAGGGTGATGGCACAGCAACCCACTTAGCCCTGCCACACACACAAGAAGGCCACCATCATAGCACTAATGCTTGGGATCTTGCTTCCAGCATGTGAACTCTTGGAGGACACTCAAACCATAGAAGTTTGTGACCAAAGAAAGAAAGAAGGTACAAGTAATACTGAAGAACAGCTACTTTCCTAAAAATGTTCTGGCCACAGCAAAGACACAGAATCCTGTAGGTTAGAATGGTACATGTTAGACATGTACCACTGGCTTTTCAGTCATGTAGATGTCCAAGGAATCACTCAGGAGAGGCCATAACAGTAACCCTTGGAGGTAAGGGTGGTTACTGGCAAATCATTATGCAGAATGGGTTCACATTATCAGCTAGAGATGGGTGAGGTATGGGGGCGGCTATGAACACGAGTCTGTTTTATTCACTAATATATTGCCAAACAGAAAAGAATATAAGACAGATTTTCTATAAATATTTGTCA
This sequence comes from Myocastor coypus, assembly GCA_004027025.1. NCBI lineage: Eukaryota > Metazoa > Chordata > Mammalia > Rodentia > Myocastoridae > Myocastor > Myocastor coypus. Next base: position 13,897 of record PVJA010039321.1, on the reverse strand, counting down.
AGTTAATATATGGAAAATCAAAGAGAATTTGATTTTAGGCTGAATTCCTTTGGATTTTGACACATCTAGACTTTAACTTGGAAGAGAATTAAATTCTAAATTTATTTTTCCCTCAAGAACTTGATAGAGATGAGTTTATATTCAAATTTAGGGCAACTTTATATTATTGGCATCTTAATTTTGTCATTAGATGTCAGAGCACTATCCAAATATTGACTGGAAACAAGAGATTAATCTTCCTTTACTTCCATCTGACTATTTTTATCCTGCTCAGAAGAAGTCAAGAGACATACCTGGGGACAAAAAAAAAAAAAAAAAATGGTTAAGACCAGCAGTAACACATTCCCTTTCAAGGACCTGGACAACTTCATGAAGAGTAAAAGACACAGCTCTCCAGAAATTAGGAGGGAGCTGACTAGAAAAGTAGAAGCTACAGAAAACCTGGAGCAACTGAGCACAACGAAGTGAAAGGAAGGAAGCAGTGTGGAGAGCTAAGCCTAGCTCCCAGGGAGAGAGCATCTCCTCCAACACCAGATCAGCAAGGAAAGGACCAGCAGCTCCTAGGAGAAATGACAGGCTGTGTCCGCAGCACCAGCCCCAAGAAATGCCCAGTGACTGTGAGCTGCAAAAACAGCATGGGGCTTTCTCCACTAGTGACTTCTGCATGGAGGGCTGGAGTTGGACATGAAGTCCAGGGGAGCATCTCCCACATTTGAGAGGGTTTAATCAAAAGCTATTCTGGGAAGGGTTAAGATTGAGCTAAAGAAATACAGAATAACGACACTTCAGGGGTTCTGGCGTGAACCTATCACAGTGACAGAGGAGATGGCCACAGGAGACAGCTGCAGACAAGGTGCAGGCTAGCAAGCACACACACACACACACACACACACACACGCACACACACACACACACACGCACACACACACACACACACATACACACACACACACCAGAAGTTCAAGCTCCAGCTAGGAAGCACATGGAAGTCCCACACCCTGATGCCAGGCTGGTTGAATGGCCTTCAGAAGGTGCTGGTCTGAAAGTGCTGGCTCCAAGTCCAGTGGACTACTTAATCTCCAGCCCCACTACCTGCATTCAACACATACCTCAGTGTCTGCTTGCTTTCCCATCTGCTGACAGGATCAGGGATATGGCTCTGCTTGAGTAGTTCCCATAGCCTGGGGTGTACCCACAGAAAAGGCCCTGGAGCAGGGGAAGTACCTCACAAGTCCACAAGCTATAAGCTTAGGCAGAGAAAGACGTGACATAGACCACATGGAGGAACACAGAAACTAGGAATGGCTGAAGTGACCATGGTGCTAGTGTGGACACCATTGATCCGCCATGCCCAGCAGGCAAGGCAGGGCAGGTTTCAGCATCCACACAGAGAAATGTGAGGGTGGAAACCAAGTAAGTCTGACAAGTGGCTCACACTTCCTTCCCCAAACCTGCTGGATTCCACTGCTGCAAAGCCTAGAAAGAAACTACACATTCGAAAATACAAAGGAGGGGCCCAGCGGAATGGCTCAGTGGTCTAAAGCGCCTACTTGGGAAAGCTTGTGTGGCTTCAGGGACCGCAGTTCGATCCCCGGCACCACATGCTGTGCCAGCCCTGCCCTCGGGGTGGGCTGGGCCGGCCTTAAAAATGAGTGAATAAACAAAGGTTCTGAAACAAGAAAAAAATAAATAAAATAAAAAATTCTTAAAAAAAAAAAAAGAAAATACAAAGGAATTATTTTGGACTCCTTTCGTTTTTCATTAGTGCTGTGCTTTGTTTTGCTTTGTTTCCCTTTGCTTCATTTTTGTTTTTTGAGGGTATGTATGTACCCAAACTCATATACACCCTGGGATTTTTTTTTCATTTTATTTCTTTGTCTTATTCTGTTTTCTCTTTTTTGTACTTTTCTGTGACTTTGTAGCTAACCCTACTTATTTTATGTTACTCCTTAACAAGATCCTTTATCTCTTTTATGTCTTTTTTATCTTCCTTTATTTTTCAAATTTCTTTTTTTCACTGTCCCCTTTTCCATCTGTCACATCTTCACTACTATCACCATCAAGCTTTATTAATCTTTATTGCCATTATATCTGAATTTTTTTCTATTGCTGATGGCGATACATTTGGTAGGTATTCATTGTGTTTAGCACTAGTGTACTAATTTCACTGCTATTACTAGGGTGGAATAGTTGTTACAATTAGTTTTTACTGTGTGCCAATATCTGGTTTGCCTGCATCATCAGCAACACTGCAACTCATTTCCAGATATCACAATGGGCCAATTTCTCTGTGCCCTCTCCTCCTCAAATTGCCAGAGCTGGTTGGATCTTGGGAGAGAGGCAAAGGCCTAGATGGAGCCACACCTAGAATGCATTGCTGGAGAGCAGACACTAAGGCTATCTCCGTATAACACTAAAACTATTACTGCTATAACTGGCCTGCAACCCTCAACACACATGTACTCAGTGAGTGCACACACACACACACACACACACACACAAATGAGAAAACAAGGCAAAAAAAAATGCCTCTAAGAACTTCCAACTCCACCAAAGATGATCTATGGAGCACTGATGGGAAGAAAAAATCTAAATAGTAGAATCATATGAAATAATGAAAGAGAAGTCACTAAAGAAAGATTAATAAGGTGCCCCAAGAGCCCAAACATGAAAGATAAACTAAACAAATAATGAATTCAATAAACAAAATTATCAATGAACTCATAGAAGCCACTAATACAAAGCTAAGCAAAACACAACACAAATGGCCAGTTAAGCAAGAAATTAGTCCATGAAAAGGTACCAGGTAGAAATCTATAAGATAAAATAATCAATGAAACTATGGGCAGTAATGAGAGGTTTAAGTGTCAAAAGTAGAAGCTGATGTTGATGACCATACACTTAGATACCCTAGAAACAATAGGAGAACATTGAAAATGGATCCCACAGATGCTACATGGCAGAAAGAAGACAAAGATTAATTAGAACTACTCGAAAACAAGGCTATGACCAGAATGATATAAAAAATATTTATAGCCGGGCATGGTGGCACACACCTGTAATCCCAGCGCTCGGGAGGCTGAGGCAGGAGGATTGGTGTGAGTTCGAGGCCAGCCTGGGCTACAAAAGTGAGCTCAAGGCCAGTCTGAACTGCATAACAAGACCCTGTCTCAAAAAAAAGAGAAAGATCCCAAAATGAAGGGGGTATGGGATGAAAAAAGGAATTTGGATATATTATTTACACAAAACAACTCTACACATAGAATATAAACATTATGTACTGAAAACATATGTAGAAACAATAAAACAAAGGAATCAAAAGATCAGTGAACAGGAGAGGAAAAATGGATGAAAAAAAATCCATCCAGATGTGTTATGTACCTGTACCAACTTCTGATACATGAAATACAGAGCAAAGTAAAAACTATAGGAAAAGGAGACAAAGCTTTTGCAGATGGGAAGGGAACCAAGAGATGGAGGAATGGGACATAAAAAAATTAAGATGCTATACGCATGTGCAGCAGGCTCACAGTGACTGCATTCTCTGTATACTGCAAACATTTGGAACAATAAAAACTTTAAAAAGACACATAGCTGATGAGAAAAATACGGGAGAACAACCCAACATTCTTGACTGGTTCCTCCCACAGCCTTTCCGGAAGAACCTCAGTGCCTCCAGGAGCAGCAGTGTGAAGCTGCTCAGTTGCCCTGTGAAGCCACAAGGTGCCTCAGGTTTAGTTACAACCTTCACAAAGAGTTTATGACAGAGATAAGTTATCATTATATTTTTCCATCAATCCCAAACTCAGACCAAAAAGAGGGTTGCTGCACACAGAACCCAGAGATCACAATGAGTATTTTATAGTTTTTTTTTTTTTTTCTTGAACTCTTAGCTTAAATCTAGGTGTTCTACAAAGTTTTCCTCTCCTATTTTAGGAAAGTGGGCATAAAATTCATCATTAAACCATATTAGCGCCAGCCTGAAGCTCAGTGGACTAAAGCACCTGCTTAGAGCAGAGAGGCTAGGGTTCAATCCCAGGTGTGTCCCTGCCCACAGGGCACACTGAGACAGCAATTGAGACTGGGCATGGCGGTGCACAACTATAATTCCAGCACTTGGGAGGCTGAAAACAGGAAAATCACTACAAGTCCAATCTACATAGTGTGACCCTGTAGACCTCTGTAGACCCTGTCCTAAATACAGAAAAGAAAAAAAAAATAAACCATATTATTGTGTTAACTTATTTTTGCTTTTTGAGGTAGGGTCTCATTATGTAGTTCAGGCTGGACTTGAGCTCACTGTGGGTTCTCTTGCCCCAGCCTCCCAAATACTAGGATTACAGGCATGTGCCACCATGCTCAGCACCAGTTTAACCATATTTAGTATCACAATTGTGTGGCATTAAGTACATTCATAATGCATAACCATTAGCATGTCCAAAACTTTTTCATCTTTCTGAGCTAAAGCTCTGTGTCCATGAAGGCTTTTCCATGTAGTATGATATCAAAATTACCTTCCTTTGTGGGGAAGAATAATATTCCATCACATGAATCTATCACATTTTACCCATCTATCTATTGATGCACACATAAGTTACTTCTACCTTCTGGCTCTTGGGAATCCTACTTCTATGAACACAGGTGTGCAAATATTTGCTCTAGTTCCAGTTTTCCTTTCTTTTGAAAGGAAATGGAATTGCTCAGAAATGGAATTGCAATAACCTATGTTTAATGTTGAAGAATTACCATGTTTGTTTCTATAGCTGCTGTACCACTTTCCCTTTCTATGACCAATAAACAAAGCTCCACTCTCTCCATATCTTGGACAACACTTGTGTTATATTGTTCTATAATAACTGTCCTAGTGGGTATAAGATAGCATCTGATTTACATATCCCTAATAATTAATGATGCTGAGTATCATTTCTTGTGGTTATTGGCCATTTATATATTTCCTCTGAAGAAAAATATTCAAGTCCTCTTGCCTCAGAATCCTTAGGATCATGGAAAACTTTTCAACACAAACCCTTAAGTCAAGAAAAGCATGGAATAAAGTATCTCTAAGTCTACAAATGAACAAATTCCAACCTAGATTGCTGTACCCTTCAAAACTATCTTTCTTTGGTTTAATATTCCATTCAGCAAGGCTTCCTTTCTTAAACAGGACTATTATAATGAGAGTAAACTGTAGCTTTTGTCTTTAGAGAGATGTTTTTCTAAGAACCAGAAATTCAGCCCAATAAAGTCTTGTCTTTCAGTCTTGTCTTCCTGCCCTTGGGGTGGTGAGGATTTGGGAAACAGTGATGCGGCCCACAGAAAAAGTTCCTGTGCTTGGCGCAGAGAACTACTATGCAACCTCAAATTCATCTGTCCTGTCTCCACTGCCCCTCCTGGAAGAAATAATGCAGTTTACAGCAGTGATCTATCTGCGACAAATCTCTTACCTGTGACTGTCGGATTCCAGGACTTACTAGTTTTTTCATCTTTTCAGGACAGTAAATTTCCCCTCCCTTCTATACTCCAGGGTCTGGGCTGAGACTATCCCTAGCTAGTGGCATGACTCTAGAGTGAAGCTGGCCCTCACTTTCATGGTTTAAAAAATCATTCATGAGGCGTGTACTTCACGTCACCCTAAAGGACTCTTGTAGATGATTAGAAAAAAAAAATCTCCATAGGACCCATATCTTGCATTTCCAATTTTCCTTTGATTTACTCTGGAGCTATCTGCTTAAAAACTGTCTAGACTCTCCAAAAAATGAATGAAAAGGTTTTAGTTTCAATTTGTTGTCTTTTCTGCCCTTAGGATAGGGCTATGGACTAAGGAATACCTCTCCTTCCTTCTCGCCTTCCCCCACCCATCAGTAATGGCACCTAGGACTGTAGTTGGCCATTACAGCTCAGACTATTTCACTGATAGAAGAGAAAGCATTCACAGTTTGAACAGTTTTAAGTAAAAGCAGAGTGAAGGGTTCCCACAGTCCTAGGCTCTAGCCTCCCAAGACCGCCTTTCTCTTGCCATGACTTCCCTCCAGAACAGGTCAGATTGGCAACTAAATTCTATACTATACACCAACTCAGGGCTCAAAGAGGAAAAGCCTAGAGCTAAGTAAGGATTATGGGAACAGACTGTTAGTTATGGCACTTCCTTGAGTGACTTGTAGCTGCTAGCACTTAACAAGGTCAGATAAAGGGACAAAACAAGCAGAGAGGGACAGGGATGCATCCTCTTCCCTGCTTTCTTTTCAAATGAGAAAGGTTTTTCTTTTTTCAGATTATTTTATTTTAAGCATCTACTGAATTTCTTTTTTTTTTGTTTTTTTGTTTGTTTGTTTGTTTGTTTTTGTCTTTTTGAGACAGGGTCTCGCTATGCAGTTCAGGCTAGCCTTGAGCTCACTTTTGTAGCCCAAGCTGGTCTCGAACTCGCACCGATCCTCCTGCCTCAGCCTCCTGAGTGCTGGGATTACAGGCGTGAGCCACCACGCCCGGCTTTATTTGGTTTTTTTTTTGTTTGTTTGTTTGTTTTTTTATCTAATGAATTTCTGTAGGAATCAAGAACTGTTCTTGAATCAAGTAATTCAATGAATAAAAGAGACAAGAATCCTACATTTAAAGAAATCTTCAAAGGGCCACTCTGAGCCACAATAAAAGAAAAAAAAAAAAAAAAGAAACAATAGTAATCTTTGATAGTCTATTAACACCTCAAATGAGAAAGTTTTATGTGGCTTTGTTGTAGGCCAGGCTGGGGCCCTGGCAGATTTTTAACTTTCTCTACCCTTTGATAGGCCCCAAAGAAGTATAACTACTCTTTTTTCCACTTGACCTGAACACTCCCTAAAAAACATTCCCAAAGTGTATAAACAGTAACACTGTACCTTTAAAAGTCTGTCCCTTTGGACAGAAGATTTACATTAAGTTAAACAACCATCGCAATCAAAACAGCAGTTTAGTGTAGTAAATCTATTACAAGGGGCCCCAAGAGGCTGTACTGTGTAGCAGATATTCCAAGGATTAAGATAAACCATTAGCCAAGGACCCTTCTTCAAATAGTCCCTGATTTCACAGTGTAAAGGGATTTTTTTCTTCCCTGTTTACAGTTACATACCTAAAACTATAAAAGGGTCATTGCAGTGTAAGAGAGTTCAATTCACACATCTAGGAATGCACTTTGATTTAAAAGTAATTGTTTTTGTGTTCTACGTGTTTGCCTGTCTGCCTATTTAATTAGTATTAATAACTCATTAAAGAACCTACAGATGCTTCATTAAAGACTTTGTAAGGTCATATCACTTTTATTTTTTCTTTTATTGTTGCTTTTGTAAAGTTATGGCTCTTTGAGGGCTTTCCATTGAGCACTGGCTATATACATTTTCAGGGTAACCAAACTCATTAAAAATGTGAAGAGGCTTTTACATAGGACTTACCAGTAAAAGCTTTAAATTCACTTATAAATAAACAGATACCCAAGATATTAGCTAAACACTGTTCTTCATATAACTTAACAGCATGCTAATGTAAATCAGTTAGTAAGAGCAAAGATTTTTTTTTTTAAGTTGGTGACATGTTTCCATCCATGTTACACAAACAAGATAATTTAAAATATTGTTTTTAGAAATGAAAAGTCAGCCGGGTGTGGTGGCTCACACCTGTAATCCCAGCACTCGGGAGGCTGAGGCAGGAGGATTGGTGCAAGTTTGAGACCAGCCTGGGCTACAAAAGTGAGCTCAAGGCCAGCCTCAACTGCATAGTGAGACCCTGTCTCAAAAAGACAAAAAAAAAAAAAAAGAAATGAAAAGTCTATTGTCTGTCTATAATAATTTAATGGTCTTTGCTTGGCCAAAGACCAGATATCCTTTTTTTAGAGAGAATAAAAAATGATACAGAATTTTAAATAAGATAGGAAATTAACAATGGTTATATTGCATTTTGTTATTTTTAAAGTAGTTGCTCAGATTACCAAATATAGGTACGTAAAGTTGATCAAACAATATAAATACTGACTATTCTTTTAAATAAACTAAGAGAAATTAGTAAAACGGTCTTAGCTACCTTGTGCAATACATACACACACACTATATATATATATATATATATATATATATATATATATATTCCCTTCCTTTTCTCCTTTTACCCATCCAAGTTATGCTTTTCTTTTCAGTAGTTTTTCTTTCCTTTTCATGATATCTATTGTACCTTTTGGACCTTATTCTTTCAGTTTCTTACACTGAGGAGACAATTCAATGCTTACTATACAAGTCTGGTTAATTCCACTTATGAGTATGGTCTTGAGTTGCACCCATTTAACCAAAAAAGTCTCATTTATGGGTGTACATATATCATTATGGTATAGTGTTTTCAATTCTGGGAAAATACCCCAAAGAACAATAGCTGGGTTGAATGGGACTCCTAATCCAAGTGGTTTTTTTTTTTTTTTTTTTTTTTTTTTTTTTGGTGGGACTGGGGTTCGAACTCAAGACCTTGCACTTGCCAGGCAGTCACTTGTGCCACAGAGCTATCTCCCCAGCCTCCTAATCCAAGTTTTTTCAGAAATATCTATACTGCTTTTCACAGTGGTTTCATAAGTCTACACTCCTACCAATGGAAAATGGTAACTTTTTCCCTACAGCCTTGCCAGTATTTGTTAGTGATTGATTTCTTGGTGATAGCTATTCTTTCTAGAGTGAGATGGAATCTCAGTGCTATAGAATTTGTATCTCATGACCAATGATGTCGAACATTTTTTCATATACTTTCCATTTATATTTCTTTAACTGAGAAGTGTGTATTTATCTCATATGTCCATCTTTGGATTAGGCCTTTGAATTTTGAGGGTCTTATTTTTTTAAATTATAGATATATATCTTGAAAAAGTATTGACTTATGACATGGTTCTAATAAGTCATCTAAAGTAATTATTTAGATAACAGTAGAAATCCTTTGGGCTTAGAAAACTGCTAGACAAAACATGACTCTATGGCTAAAAAAGCAGTACTTTGAACCAATTTGTTCAGTTTTCTACACTGACAGGACTTTTCCAGTTTTTTTCCTGGAGTCTTACGATGGCACGCCCCAAAGGCAGGAAAACTGTTGCAGTATATTAAAACTGGCTATAACTAAAATGTTAAGCTTTCTGTCTAAAACAAAGTTTTAAGATGCAGTGGTACCTTGGTTCACAAACTTAATTTGTTCTATGATTTTGGAAAAGATGGCCACATCTGCATTTGTTTTGGCAGGATGGATATGGTCATGCTTGCCACACTATGCAGCTTGTAAACAAAAACAAAATTTTCCTAAGTGTTTCTGTTGGCAAACCCAGTTTTTGCAAACAAAAGCACTTGTGAGCCTAGGACCACTGTATTAAAATGTCCTCGATTAAACTTACAAAACTATATTTAAAAAAAAATTAGAGTGGTTAGATGCTATAAAGTATTTTCAATAATGAGATTATGACTGGTTAAGTGAACAACTATTATCTAATCATAGTTTATAACATAACCTTTGTGTTTGGGAACACATGTGTGTGCCTCTGAAAACAAGATATACTGTGAATCTAAGCTTTAAAGTGAAGTTCATACAGTTAAGACTATGTATGTTCCACACAAATAGTTAACAACATACATCTAGAGCTTAGATATATTAACTGTGACATTTTCCTAAATATGGTTCTATCATTTATAACTTCATCTATATCAACTGGTTTTGATTACACAAGCATTTCTAATAGTATAAAAGAGATACACATGTATAGTGGATAACAACTCTATTTGCACTCACACTGTTTCCTAAATTTATTCATTTTGTGTTTTTGAGACAGGGTCTCACTGTGCAGTTCAAGCTGGCCTTGAGCTCACTTTGTAGCCCAGGCTGGTCTTGAACTCACAATGATCTACCTACCTCAGCCTCTTGAGTGCTGGGATTACAGGTGTGTGCCACTGCATCCAGCTAATTTCCTAAATTTATAAGAACAGTAAAGAGATCTTCAATTCATGTCAGTACAGTTACATCCTGTAAAACCTGTTAAAGGAATCTAAACTTTTCTTAACAGTAAAAACAAATATATGTGAAGATTTCTTTATACTTCTGATGCTAAATATTGCTAACCTCATATTAGAATGAATGTATTTGTTTCCCAAGTATACAAATCTTTAAAGAAACAAAACTAAAAAAAAAAAAAGAAAAAGAAAAAGAAAAGAAAAAAAAATATTCTGCTCATACTGGTGACTTCCAAAGTAAATTGTTGGTGATGACAGCCCTTCATGCTGAAGCATTTACCTTTCCTTACTTATTTTCTGACTACTTGAGGTGAAATATTCGTGCCTATCCAACATGATGCAGCCAGCCAGATGATGCAGGGACCTTTTCAGGCTTAGACTTATGTGACTGTTATATAACTGTGTTATAAAAGTGAGAAACACTTAAATTCTATGTGGTCCAGGAAATGTCACTCTAAAGATCAGAAATTAAGAAATTATAGTGTATATCTATAAGCAAATACATGCTACTTAAGTGGCACTCTATTAGAAGATAGTGTTAGGTCAAAGTTTGTTATTTAATATTTTATATTTAGATAAAGGTAAATGAGTAAAAATTTATTTTATATTAAAATGGAAGCTGGAATGTATTTCAGAGATAGCAGCAAAGCCTAATTATTCTCATGTAACAATGTCATCATCATTATCATGTTAGAATGCTATGTTGGCCTTGATCTCAAATTTTCCCCATTAAAACATTCTAATTGTTATTTGTTACTCAATAGGAGTTTGACTTCTAAACAATCATGATTGGTTAAAAAAAAAAAAAAAAGAAAAACAACAGTTCTCTGGTCATGCTTTACATTTTGAGGTACTTGGTGTCTAGATAAAATTATAATAGTCAAATCTACTACTGCCACTTTAATATTGGTATAACTGATCTCCTGTGCACTCAACCATGAGGCATGGAAACTACAGTGAAATAGGTAACTAAACTAAGGGGAGAGCCAATATTTTGGAGCTGGTCCATTCCCAAGGACCTAGGGAATGAAGAAACTTCCTTCTCTATAGAATTCTAAAACTTGCGCTGGGGAGATAGCTCTGTAGAATAAGCACTTTCATGGCAAGTGCAAGTACCTAAGTTTATTCCTTTGTTCTGCAGTGGAAAAAGAAAAAAATGAATCTTAAAACTCTAGTGAGTCACCCAAACTCCTGAGCAAGATTACATGACTGCAGAGGACAGAAATCACCCATTGTACAGTATATTAAAAACGAGGGTCACCAAAGAAGGAAACATCTCCCATGCTTCCACAGAAAGCCACATGGTCAGCCAAGACTATGATTCATCCTGGAAGCTCTCACTGGTAGTGGAGCTAAGAGGCTCTATACAGAACCCCAAAAGTAACCCCTGAGAAGCCTTAACTGACCTTGGTAGACCTAGTAAGAGGTTAATTTTTATTAACACAGGTTTCACTTTAACTTTGTCTGAAACACCCAGGAGAAATGTATAATCAACAGGATCTATAAAAGAATAATAGTAATACAGACTAAGGGGCCAGAAAGATATCTCAGCAGTCTAGAGCTTGCTTAGGCAAACTTAGGCAAAGGCAGAGACCATGGTTTGATCCCTGGCACCACATGCTCCGCCAACACCACACCAGGGCAGGCTAAGCTGGCCATAACATGCATACATACATACATACATAAGACTTTTTTTAAAAAATAGTAATACAGAGTAAGTATAGAAAGGGGACTCTACTACACTGCTCTCTATTAGATGCCTCTAGCTACACTTATAGTGTATCACTGTTATGGTTCAATGAGGTAAATAAAACACAGCAGCAGCTACAGAAGTTCAGCAAGAGTCTTTAAATTCTTTAACTAGACCTTCAGTACCACAAAGCCCTTCATCTCTTCACAACCAAAACTAAGGGAACTTGTGTGCTCCTCAATAAAACCTGTTGCCTGTAGATACAGAACTCATAACAGGTATGAAAAATCTTACACAACAAAAGAACTATCAGACTTAGAGATAACTTCTAAGAACAGGCAGGTTAGGACCCAGCTGGTAACAACCTTTACTTTAATCCCTCAAAAACAGTGTCTAGACTGTCTTTCTATTCTGGATCTTATGTTTAAATCATGTATACTTAATCTCTTGGTGAAATTTGCTTACTTTCACCTATAGGCAGTGAAATTCATATGATTATGAAGACAAAATCAATGATAAATTGAAAGACTCTTTTTTTTCTGTGGTCTACTAGACCAGTCTCATGAAGTCTGTCCATAGCTGGTAGGCGCTATCTGACTTCTAGCCAATGTCTCTTAAGACTAGTTCTCTGGAGAAAACACCTGACTTCCATCTCCCTGTACCAGTCCTTCTCAGCCTGAAGCAGCTGGACTTCATCTCTGCCTGTTGGCTCATAAGGCAATTAGGAAGGGTTAATATTATAGACATCTGAGTTAGATAGAAATTAATATGCAGTGAGAGTAGGACTGGGTCATTGAAGAAAGCACAGATGAGACAAAAATGGCCAAACATGTTCACTAGCAGAAAGATAGCTTCCTTAATAAACAGTGATAGAAAAACTGGCTTTCCACATGCCAAAGCCTAAAATGAGACCCATACTGATCACCATGCACTAAAGTCAACATGGATCAAATATCTAAATATTAAAACAGAAACAAAACTACTGGAAGAGAAAGTAGGAAGAACTCTTGGAGACACAGAAGGAGACAGAGACATCAAAGAATCAACAACTGGGATATCCTATTAGTAAAAAGTTCTTGTACATCAAAAGAAATCATCATCATAGTAAACAAAACAAAACAAAAAACCCGCATGAATTGGAAAAAATTTAGCTAACTATCCCTCAGACAAAGGACTTCTACTGAGAACATAACAATTTTAAAAATTCAAGTTGGTTACAGATTCATACATATGAAATACAACATTCTGGCATCTAAGTTGGACTCATGATTTAATTTGAATTTTTGAATATTGTTTGAAAGATTTAATTTTTAATTAATATATAATTAATTTTCCGAATATTGTTTAATTATAATTTTTGTTTTATGATTCATACTATATCTTTGACTTACAATCTACTCTTAAGACAGGGAATGATATTTTCTCCTAGCATTAGAAACTTTTAAAATAATGTACACACAAGAGAGTTTCATGAGTTGTACTCTATCCTTGACTTACAATCTACTCAAAAAATAAAAACATTTTAAAAAATAAAATAAAGAAAAATTTAGGCCCCCAAAATTCAAAGACCCAATCCAAAATTGGACATCGGAGGAGAATACACACTTCTCAGATGAAGAAATATGAGAAGGAAATAAATATAAGAAAAAATGTTCAACAGGATTAATCATTTTAAAAATGCCATTCAAACAATGCTGAGATTGCATCTTGCTCCAAAAAGGATAGTCATCATTTAAGAAATGAACCAATAACAAATGCTGGAGGGGTGGTGGGCTAACAGCAACTCTTCTCCACTAGCAGGAGTATGAAGTGGTACAACCACTGTGGAAATCAGGGCAGAGATTCATCACAAACTAACATTAGAGGTTCCATTCAACCCAGGTGTTCCTCTTCTGGTTAATTTTCCAGAAGAATTAAAAACATCATACCATAGAAATATATGTGCATCTAGATTTATGGCAACACAATTTTTTATAGTTAAATCTTGGAAACAAACTAAATGCCCACCGGCTGAGGAATAGATAAGAAAGACGTGGTATCTTTATGCAATGGAGTTACTCAGTTATAAAGAAAGATAAGCTCAAGACTTCCTTTTTTTTTTTTTTTTTTTTTTTTTTTTTTTTTTTTTTTTTTTTTTTTTTTTTTTTTTTTTTTTTTTTTTTTTTTTTTTTTTTTTTTTTTTTTTTTTTTTTTTTTTTTTTTTTTTTTTTTTTTT
>PVJA010039320.1:0-19216 GCA_004027025.1 Myocastor coypus | reverse complement strand
TGAGATGAGCTTTAGGAGGCTTAGATTCAATAGCCTCCAACATCACAAGCTTCACTGGTGGCCCAGTACAATTGCATAACATTTGACTGTGTATGTATCTGCTTCCTCTTAGTCCAAAGAGAAATATATTCTTTTCCTTTTTTTTTTCTTTTTCTTCTAAGCAACATCAATAGGGAGGTGGGTCATGCCCACACACTGTACTCTGTAGAACGATTGTGAGGACAATATGCAATATGTCAACTTTCAAAGAAAAGAAAGGGGAAAAGAAAAAGGGGGGAAAAAAAAAGTAATGTTGATTTAGAAGGGTAAATGTTTGTTTGATCAATCTTATATTCCTATATGTATTAATCTAAACTGATCTGATGATGAAAATATGTGATATAACCATTGTTAAATTTAAACAATAAAAAATATTTTTAAAATGAATTATAAATAAATAAAGTGATAATCGTTTTACACTCTGTTCTTTTCACCCCGCTAGCTATAAAAACAATAAGTAGTATTAGCAAAAATAAATTTAAAATATCAGCAATCATAAAATATATTTTTATTTTCTTTAAAATATAACATCACTTGGGGCCCGCCAGAATGGCTCAGTGGTTTAAAGCACCTGCTTAGGAAAGCTTGGGTGGTTGCAGGGACCACGGTTCAATTTCTGGCACCACATGCTGTGCCAGCCTTGCCCTCAGGGCAGGCTGAGCCAGCCATAAAAATAAATAAATAAATAAATAAATAAATAAATAAATAAATAAATAAAATATAACAACACTAGCCATCCATGAAATGCAGATCAAAACAACACTTAGATACCATCTCACCCCCAAAAGAATGGCTATCACAAAGAAATCAACCAACAACGAATGTTGGAGAGGCTGTGGGGATAAAGGAACACTTCTCCACTGCTAGTGGGAATGCAAACTGGTGCAACCATTATAGAAACCAGTGTAGAGACTCCTTAAAAAATTAAGACTTGAAATCTCATTCCCAACTATCTCTCTGCTGGGAATTTTGCCAGAAGAACTGAAAACATCATATCATAGTGATATCTGTGCACCTATGTTTATAGCAGCACAATTTGTAATAGCCAAATCTTGGAAACAACCACAATGCCCATCATTTGCAGAGTGGTTGAAAAAGATATGGTGTTTTTATATAATGGAGTATTACTCAGCTATAAATAATGATAAACTAGAAGACTTCATATATAAGTAAATGTATGTTAAAAACATACTCATAAGTGAATTAAACCAGATCTACATGTATAAATATCATATAGTCTCCATAGTGTAAGAACACAAAACAAGAAATAAAAATAGAAAGGCATAACACAGCTGACTGGAAATCAAGAACTGAAGGATTAAGCAACAAAGAGATAGCAAGCGGAAAAGTTAGGAAGTTAGCAGGGGAAAAACCATGTGCTTATATACACAGATGAATTAGACAGTGGTACAAAGAATCTCCAACAGGTTTTTGACACTCAGAGTAGCAATGCACAAAACTAAAACCATGCTTAGAATGCTTGTCATTCTGGTCTTTTATATGTGTGCTGCTTCTAATGTAATTTCAGTTATTGCTATAATCTCTCAAGTAAATGTTTGATTTACAGGGGAAAAAAAGGTAATTAAAGAGAATACCAGAGAAGGAAAAACGCCATAGGATTGACCTGCTATAATTTTGTATATGCTTAGATTTCTAAATTTCTGTGTAAAAATTGTGACAATTTTTTAATCACATTCTATAGCGAGTTATTAGAATATCAATGATGGAAAATATTGGTTCCATGTTAAGTCTAAGACATTTAACATTCAGAAAGGCAGTGATGTTAAAAGCTCAAGTATCTGGGCTATAGTGTAATAGTATCACTAAGCTTCTCTTCTGAAGGGTTAACAACTTAACTATGCAAACCAAAAAAACTAGAGAAAAAGAAGGGCTACAAGGATAGCCAATATTTTAGCCCTGGCCCTTCAAGGTCAGTGAGGACTCAGGACATAAGAGAACCTGTATTGTAACATCCTATAACTCAGTAGAGTCCCAGATTTTCTGTTTAGGAGTACAGGGCCACAGAGGAAAGGGATCAGCAATCTATAGTGTGCCTAAGGAGAGTCACCTAGAGAGAAAACATTCTCTCAGGCTTTCACAGTCAAGCAATGGCCGTGACTCATCCAGATGGCTAACACTGACAAAAGCTCTACAAAATGCTATACATGCTTTCAAGATAAATCCTGAAGGGATTTGACTGATCTTGTCAGATATAAAAATTACATGTTTTGTTACATGAGTCTTGCTTTAACTTGGCCTTAACCACCCAGCAGAAAAGTTTAATCATAGGCATAAACAGTAAAACCATATTAGTATACTGAGCTATAAAAGGGCTCAAGTCAACATCTTTCAACATTGCCAGTTCTGCTGATAATCCACTACTATTATGGACTATTGAACTATACATACAACTTATTTCTCTTCATTCAGTGAGAAGAAATATTTTGAGCAATAGTCTTTAGAGAAGTTATCATGTCTGCATCTTATACGCTAGCATTGTACTTTTTATTGTGGCTGTCCTACTAACATGTTTTGAAACTGTCTCATTGTTATTTCTTATTAAAAGTAATAAAATTGTTAAATATAAATAAATAAATAAATAAGAAACTCAGTATCCTCATCTATAAAGTGGGTCTGATATGTATCTTACATGTAAAGTACCTACTCCAAGGCTCAGTAAATAGCAATTGCTGAGTAATTAATAGATTTTAATTCTAGAGTTTATGAGTCTTTCCCATGGAATGGTTTTTCTACCTTTCCATTCTTCCAAGGTTTGAGAATGCTTCAACAATTACAAGAATCTCTTGGTCACTGTAGAGACAAGAAACTAAATACCTAAAATCCATGGCTCACATAAACAGAATAAAACCTAGTTTAAAATAACTTCACCCTCCTCTAAAGCTCTTGCTTTGAGTCTGCCATGTCACTGATTTCAATTTTGTCTTTAGTTGAAAGTGGAATTTTCCAAGCAGAGGCAAGCGCTAAGGGAAATAAAGAACAAAAGCATTACACCATGCACACCTAAGTGCCCAAGAGTGGTCAGTGCCTTGATGTTCAGGGGTCAGTTGCTAATAACTCCAGCACTTCAGAGGCTGAACCAGTCTGTAAGTTTGAGGCCAACCTGGGATACATAGTGAGTTCAAGGCCAACCTGAACTACATATACTCTCCCTGTCTCAAAGAAATGTAGAGGTCACCAGCCATCTGGAAATCTACAGCATAGCCCCAGCTTTCCTCAGACTTCTGACTTCAGGAAAAGTAGCATCTACACCCCAAAGAAGGGTGCTGATCCCACTCCACCCTCTCACCCCTCCTCCGCATGTACCACCGATGAGACCAAAAACAAATCTATGACACAGCTACCTGTCCATGGATGTTTTGTTTGGCTTGCAGAAATTAAAAGAAAAGGAGTGTTTTATTTTGCCTGCCAAAATGTAAAAATGATCTATTTCACATAAGTCTATATACCTAACTTCTCAAAAATCATGAAGCTATTTCACAATGCCAGCCTAGCATGCCTTATACAGATAGTAGTCATCACTCCTGAGCAGAGTATATATTATGTCTGATTCACCACATCCCCAATCCCACACCTGCCAGAGTCTCCTGGCCCTGAGAATATTTGGATGACCAGAGGGTACTAGATGGCCAGGAAGAGCATTCCACCAGATGTGACAATCAGTGGTAGCCAACATGTCTACCGAACAAACTCTATTAGAAAACAAAATCATACCGGAAACTAGTCTGCGTTGGATTTTAAAATAAATGGAATACCTTCTTCGGATTCCTCCTCTAAGAATCAAGCAAGTTACTTACCTTTCCTATGTTCTAAATGCTTTAGTAGGCTCACAAAAATCCTCTAACTCACTGATCTGCTGATCATTGCACATTATTCTCCACACTTTGCAAATTAAAATGCACATATTTAAATGCTTTGGCCAGTGCTTAAGACTCCTCAGTAAGAGAAAGAAGCATTAAAGGCAGAAAGAAGATGCCTCAGGTCCTCATTATTCTTAGGATTAACTAGAGATTGGGTCATAGAATCTTGTTTACAAAAAAAAAGCCATGACGTATCTGAGACTCCTTACCAAGGTTTTGGAAAATGCCAGGATCTGTCGCTGTACATCCTGCTAGAACTTCATTAAGCAGTGTCTGGATCTGATTGTTCTCATAAAATTGCTACACCCAAATGTAATTCAAACAGAGCTTCCTAAAGGGACATGGGCTCATTCCGTCTCTTCCTCCCAGAATGACAAGCAGGATGGGGGAGTTCAGCTGACACTGACTCAGCATCTCCTATCAGGCTCCCTTAATAAACAGAAATAATTTCCATTCCTCTGGCACAAATAACGTCAGCAGAAACAAAGGATGTACAGAATAGAAGTAAAAGTTCTCAAATAAACAAAATGTCTCTCTACTTTCCTCAATGGGCCAACAGTCCCTGTATTAAACACAGACAATGGTTTTGACGTATGATACATTCACCAGTTGAATCTTCCTGCCTGGTCCATGAGCAGCGAGTCTACAAGAGCTACCAATGCGAAGGCATGCTGTCATAGGTTGCTGTCTCCACCAGCAAGTGATGGGGCCCACAGCCTGGAGTGTAGCCTGCTCATGCTGTCTCTCTCCCGCTTCAAAGAAATGGCAAGAGAAGCTTCCTTCTTTGAGAATATGAATAGACATTTCTAGAAAAAGGATATTGTTCCACCCTCTCATAAAACTTACGGTACTATAAAAGTGTTAATTCAGGTACACGTGTGTCTCTTCTCACTGTGTGGCCCAGCACTGGTACACAGTGACCTAATAAGCCCCCAGGACACACTTCTAGGCTGAACTAAATTGTATTTGCTATTTTCTGTCTTATCCGCACAAAACATCTGAAAGTCTCAAAGTGCTTATCTGTCTAGGACCTCTTTCAAATTGGCTTTGGAGGGAGTAGGGTAATATTCCCACCACAACTGAGAAAAACTGTATGTTTGAAATGTAATGATTAGATCCAGGTGTGCACTATAAAATCTGCTAGATTCTATAAAAGCAGATTGATAAGAGTTTCATGGACTTTCACCCTTAAAATACAAGCTCCAATGCAGAATGTCCTGTGCCTCTTCCTCCTGTCCTTCCAGCTCTTTACCTCCAGGGGGCAGCCTCCTCAGAGTCCAAGAGGCCTTGCATCTATTTTGACTCTGCCATTCATTGATCAACCAACTTAAAATCCCCACATTTTGGATTCCTCATCTGTAACATGAAATAATAGTTCTTACCCTGATAACTGTCCTAAGGAGATTATATAAAGGACTGTGTATAACAAGGCAGGACACAGTGCCCAGCACCAGGTACTGTCATCATGTATTGATGTACCCACCCCAACATGAAGGCACATGGGCAGAAGTGTAGCTGCCAGAGCAAGCCTGAGGAAGGTGGATACGTGGTGACGTTCTGAGGTGCGCCAGACTGTTGGGAGCCACGGAAGCTGGAAATTGATCAAATGTGTGTAGGCAGGGCTGGGCCTCACAGTCCATAAGCAGTCAAGCTACCTCATTCCCGAGATAAGCATCCTGACTGGCTAATGTCAGCTATTAGTCACTCAGCAACCTTGTGTCACATGCTACTAACTTTGGAAAGGTACAAATAAAGGTCCTTACTGTTGTTCAGGGATCGTCTCGCCAATCAGGCAGACAGGCCACCATCTGGCCTAGCTCTGGTCTTCATGTCTATCTTTTTCCCATTCCTGCCACTCTTTGTTCCTCAGAACAATGGACCACACTGAGAGACCAACAGTGGTTAGGCCTAGGCTTCGTGGCCCAAAGCAGCACTTCTGCTGCAGTACAGGAACCACCCTACGTAACTTCAGAGAGCTGAAAAAGATTCAAATTTTATCCTTGTGTCTGAATTACAACTTCAGCTGCTAGTGTGGGCCCAACTTGGGATAGTGCAGTATCTCATTATTAATGTATAAGAAGCCCTGGGAAGCTAAGGTATTTCCTCCACACCGTGCAAGGGGAGACTCACTAAACCGGGCCTGACTTTCTGAGCCCATCCCACCTTCTTCTAATCATAAACACTATTAACAGAAAACAGTGTATATTCACGCACTACTAAGAGATAACAAATCGCAAGTGTCATAGGTAGCATAAGGGAAAATCCCCTCTTAAGGTCCTACTGCCTAAGAATGGGGCCTGCTGTTGAGGAAATACAGGGAAATTAATATTTCAGTGGAGAGAGGGTGGAGAGTTGTGCTTGAAGTCGTAAAAGTCAAATAACTCGGAGTTGTGCTTGGATAAAACATAGTATTTACAGATGGAATTATCTGTACTGACAGTTCTTACCAAAAAAAAAAAAAAAAAAAAAAAAAAAAAAAAAAAAAAAAAAAAAAAAAAAAAAAAAAAAAAAAAAAAGATGTAGATTCTAACAAGTTTATAGCCCTAAATAAAAGTCACTATTGATAAATACTGCAACTGCCACAGGAAGTGAGACTTTCTTAACACTTAATAAGCAAAATGGTAATATGACATGTTGATTTAAAGAGAAATTGACACATTGGAGAAAGGCATTTTCAACATGGTTTGAACATGCTTTTTGGTGATAGCAGGCACAATTGAAATTATAAAATATCTAAACTTAAGTTAATAACATTAAAGGAAAATTACTCTTTTATATTTTCAAATAAAGCACTAAAATGATCTTATGTAGAACCTAAAATAATTTCCATGGCATGCAAACCTAAACACTTTTATTTTCAAGCTTTCTGCCACAGTGATAAGAAGCAGACCCTTCCTCTAGAGTAGCTTAAAGTTCTTTTTCTCAGACTTTCTCTGCTCTCTTCCCTGTCCTGACAATCAAGCCCCAGGTCTCTCCACTCAGGAGATGATACTCTGCTCTTTTCCTCTTCACCCCCATGAATGACAGTAAAATCCCAGTGAACCTGCAGGAGAAAAAGAACACCTTGGAAAACAATCAGGCCAGTTTCTTGTCTAGCTGCCTGACACAATCCACTGGTGGCTATGAGTATGTCTGTCTCCTTGAGGATATGACCTCATTACTAACGGACCCAGCATGACCTGTAGAATCCCTCAGCAAGCCCTTCGGATGTCCAGGGCCAGCAACAGTGACGATGAACTGCTCCTGTCCCAGATATCCCTAGCTCCTTGTGACTGGTGGCTGGTTCTTCAACTTCTGAACCTGTGGTGGTAAAAGTACTGCTCTAACTTATACCAGCATTTCCCAAAGTGTATGCCAAATGTCAGTTTTATTGTAAGTTAACAAACTGTTATGGTTTATGTCTAGTTGTCCCCCTAAAGCCTCATACAGTCATGGGGAGGGGACTTCTATAGATTGAGACTTGATCCATGATCCCTGGGATTCTGTGTTTTAAGTACTTCTGGGATTATGGCTGTAGCCTAAGGCAGACAGACTAAGGCAGAGAGCCTGATGTAATTTAAAAAGAGAGACAGAGAGACAGACTCATACTGTTGCTCTCTGCTCCCCTGGTTGGTCAGTTGCCTCTGTCCCGATTGTTGCTGTTCCGCCTCCATGAGCTGGATGCTCTCTGCCCTGTTCCACTCAGCCATAGACCAGCTGAATATGAACTGAAACCTCCACAACTATGAGTTAAATAAACCTTTCCTTCCTTCATTTTGAGTGTCAGGTGTTTGTCCCAGCAACGAGAGAAGAGTAACTAAAACACAAACTATGTAAATTAGGCGTTCCAAGGCAAAGAAGTTGAGGAAACAGCACGGCAGGATGGCTCAGTGGTCTAAAGCGCCTGCTTGGGAAAGCTTGGGCGGCTTCAGGGACCGTGGTTCGATGCCTGGCACCACATGTTGCACCAGCCCTGCCCTCGGGGCAGGCTGAGCCGGCCATAAAACATGAGTGAATAAACAAAGTTTTAGCCACGCCTGTAATCCCAGCACTGGGAGGCTGAGGCAGGAGGATCAGTGCAAGTTCAAGACCAGCCTGGGCTATGAAAGTGAGTTCAAGGCCAGCCTGAACTGCATAGCGAGACTCTGTCTCAAAAAGACAAAAAAAAAAAAGAAAAAGAAAAAGAAAAAGAAAACAGCAGATTAAACCCAGTTCACAAGGGTGCTGTCCCACAGACTTCCACGCAGTCTTTAAAGCACAGTGACTCTCCAAAAGAAGGAATATTTCAAAAGTTATTTTACTTATGCAGTAAAACTTAAGATCATTTACTTTCAAATTTTCAAGAAAACTCCAGGTTTATAAAACATATTTGCATCTTGCATTGTACAGTGACCATTACTTTAAACAAACCCAGGAGTCAGTCAAATATTTCTTACACTTTTATGCCTCTCTGTCACATCAATCCAGGTACAAAATGTAGAGGGGGGGAGTTTTCCTAGGTAAAAGGCCACATTGTCACTACCAGTCACCATCCACATAACAGGGGACCGTGCAAGGACAGCATGGGCAGAAGGTACGTGGTCAGGATCTGGGAGGCTTTCTCAAGCTGCACATTTTAGAGATCTGCTCACAGGTGGCAGTCACTACTCCATGCTCTTAAAGTTCCAGAAGTAAGATAGGCTCTAAGTAATTGTTACGGATTGTGTCTAGTTGTCCCCCCAAAGACTCATGCAGTCATGGGACAGGGACTTGGGGATCTTGAGACTAAGTCATGATCCACTGGGATTATGAGTCTTAGTACTGCTGGGATTATGGATGTGGCCTGAGGCAGACAGCCTGACGCAGAAAGCCAGAATGTAATATAAGAGAGACAGAATATCAGATTCTCTCCGTTGCTCTCTGTTGCCCTGGTTGGTCAGTTGCCTCTGTCACCATTTGTTGCTGTCCCGCCACCATGAACTAGATGCCCTCTGCCCTGTTCCACTCAGCCTTGAGCCAACTGAATATGGACTGAAACCTTCAGTAACTGTGTGCTAAATAAACCTCTCCTTCTTTCATTTTGCGTATCGGGTATTTGTCCCAGCCATAAGAGAAGAATAACCAAGAAAGTAATATTAGAGCTGGTAAGTTGTTAAGAATCATGAGTAGAGCTGGGATAGAGGTACAGGACACTGGATAGTGGTAGGGTCTTGCCTCTCATGCTCCAGGCCCTTGGATTGGATCCCTAGTAATGAGGGGGAGGGGAAGAATCATAACTATAGGACTACAATTTCCAAAGTAGGGTTATTACACCTCAGAGAATATATTTTAAAGCAATAGTTGCTGTTTGTATTTAATCTCAAAAAAATAAAAAAATCAGACCTTCTTAATATTTTATATTCAGAATGACAATAATGTAACACTCTGGAGGAAGACACAATATAGGCACATTTTACAGAAAGACAGCTTGAAGATATCTTGCTGATGGGAAGTAAAATATAGAAGTTAAGAGACCATTGATATAGAGGAAATTACGCCTGTGAAACATTTGTCAGGTTAATTAGTAGATAACTTAGACAGATGTGAGCCTGCAGTCCAAAATGGTCTTCTCTTGTCAAATAAATGCCAAAATGAAACAAAACTTCATATCAAAGTAGTCCTATGCTATTACAGGAACAAAACTTCACATTCTGCTAAAATCTTCATTTATGTAGCAAATAACAAATTTAAGGACTTGGAAAGCAAGCAAAGTTTAAAAAAAAAATAGAACTAAAATGCATTTTTTAAAAACTATTAGAATCAAGATACGGATCTTCTGTTCCAAATAGATTTTTGTTGATATTTTTCAGTCAACAAATCTCAAGTGAGTGGTCTAAATACATTCACTTTTAAGTTTAAAAAGTAGCATAAATTTATTTGGGATGTTTGTGGGGTCTTTTCTCGTTTCCTCTTCTCTTTCTCTTCTCTCTCTCCTTTCTCTCTCTCTCTCTCCCTCTCTCTCTCTCTCTCTCTCTCTCTCTGTCTCTCTCATGCTATCTCTATCTCTCTCTCTTTCTCTGTCTCTCTCTCTTTCTCATTCTCTGGTCTATTTTGAAACAGGGTCTCACTATGAAGTTCAGGCTGGGCTTGAGCTCAGTTTATAGCCCAGACTGGTCTTGAACTTGCAGCAATCCTTTTACCTCAGCCTTCCAAGTGCTGGGAGTCCAGGCATGTGCCAGCATGCTCAGCTTTATTTGTTATTTTTGACTGGGAATGAAAATTATGAAAATAGTCATGGTATCTAACTGGACTGTTTACCAATTAAAGAATGTAAAGAAAATACTTTGAATAAAAAGTTAAATTCTTACTCTAAATGCATATAATCAATATATAGAGAATCTTTCAAGTATATCTTAAGTCTGTGGCACAATTGCCCAAAAGGTGGGTTTTGTTTTGTTTTGTTTTTCATAAAAACAAGTCTTATTTGCTTTGTCAGGGTAAAATGAAAAGAGAATTTCAGCAGTCATCTAAGATCAATTATAAACAAGTAAAGTGGGTTAAGATAAGTATTCCTATAATCAATGTTTTTCTTTGAGGTAGAAAAACATCCATATTTACAAAAAAGGCTGATAGATACAGTATATTATATATTGCAGCCCATTTTGCATTACTCTAGCAAAATACCTGAGATATGCTACTTTTAAAGAGAAAGGGCTTATTTTGGTTCATGATTCAAGTTATGGAAGGTGAAGGGCCTACTGGAAGGGCCTCAAGGTGGTACAGAGCATCACACAGTGAAAGACACAGAGCCCTGTGCTTATGTGTCTATCTGGACCACTCCCCATGAAGTTACAAAGATTCAGTCATGGCAGCTCCAACTAATTAGTTTATCTAAGTCCAATCAGCTTCCAAAAGGCCCACCTCTAAACATCATACAGTAAGTTTCCACCCTCTTCATATCTCAACATAGGGATTAAATTTCTTTTATCATTATTATTTTTTTATATATTTGGTACAGGTTCTACAGGATCTCCCTATGTAGATCAGACTCATAGTTATCCTCCTGTTTTCAGCCTCCCAAACACTGGGATTACAAGGGTGTACCACCGTACCTTTTTAGCATGCCCCAGGGGCAGGGCTGGCATAGCAGGCTGGGGATCACACCCTGGCCACTGCACTCTGCCTAAGCAGGTACGTTAGTCTACTGTGCTATCTGGCCGGCCCTATATAGGGATTGAATTTCAACACATGAATCCTTGGAGATACTCAAACCCTACCAGTATACAAAATGTTTTTGCTTCTGCAATAAAGTATTCTTGTTAACTGGCAGTATTCATCATGTGTTTGGGGGATAAATTGAAGGCTGAAATTTTGTGAAGAACTTCATAGGCTATAACATGTTCTAACTCTAGAGCAATTTATACAAAAATCAATATTGTATTCTATCCCCTGTTACTCTAATATTGTGAATAATTACAACAAATTAACCAGAGCTATTTAATCATAGCACACAGAAATACTTCTGCTTTTTCCCCTTTTGCCCAAAGCTGCTGAAAGAAGCTTGAAGAACTGAGTCTAGAAAAGCTCAGTAAAGCAGTGTATCAGGTTCCCTCAGACCTCAGATACTACTGGGAAATGACATACAAGTACTGGTGACACCAGCACTGTGGCAAGTCAATCGTAACTGGGGATGCCTTCCAGGACTTTGGAGACCCAAAATGGAAGGCCACATGAGGCAGATGGTTGCCATGCAACGGATTGGTGACAATACCTTTCCAGAAGGAGAAATCACTGATTACCACCCACTTCTTCACATAGTCTTGTATCTGTTGATTCATAGCTATAAATTGGGAATAGACATTTTCATTTGTCATCATGGTCACCTCAAGAACATTATCTCTCACAAACTGTCAGATAAGGGCTAATTTAATCACCAGCAAAGCCAAGTGACATGTACCTAAATTACAGGCCCATCCAAGTACATTATGAAGCATATGGTCTTGCTTCCCTTTAATAGCAATCTTTATCATAGTCTCATAGTCTTGACTATTTTGCAGGTGTCAAGTACATGTCTCCAGAGTTTTAAATGCTGCCACATGTTCCTTGTCACATCAGATGACTCAACAGCTAAAGAAATAAAAATATAACTCACATCCAACTTCAGACACCTTCTGAGCAAACTTCTGAGGCATGGGCACCAGACGATAGTGAAAAACCTTGATTGACCACGTACCAGACTTAACAGCCTCTTCTTCAGCTTAGACTGAATGAAGGCCAGAAGCTGACAACTGAGAATGGAGCAGAATTCACACCTCACAAAATGGTAGCATGATGCACAGGTAAGCCATGCCAAACTGAGGTACACAAGACAAACATTCCAAAACCAAACTTTCCAACACCAGCTCTCATTCAGAAACCCACATTTCAAGGTAATTTTCATCTCCTTTATGTACTCAAGCAAAGCCTAAGACCATGCTGTGACTAACTCTTATCCCCCAAACCACAAAAGTACCTTCCCTAACTTTCCTGAGGAGATAATCAGGGTTTCCCATGGTGTGCATGCTTTCTACAGAAGCAGATTAGCAAATTTAACTTTTTTGTGCTATGTCTGTTTCTGATTTGTTGGTCTGGAGGTTTTAACAAAAACCATAAAGTCACCTTGCTATATCCTTTGGCATAATAAAGAGGATTTGTGAGTAAAGCGTAGTTGTTTTAATCAAAGAAGGAATGGTAAGAGGAACCCATAGAAGAGTCTAAGGAAAGAGAAAATAGGCTGCTTCTTCAGCAATATCAAATACTTAGCCCTGGAAGAATCTTCACTCATGAGTTTTTTAGCAAACAGGAAGTGTGTTGGTCAGTTTTGTATCACTGAGACCAAATACCTGAGCAAAACAATTTAGGCAAGAAATTTATTTTGACTCATAGTTTCAGAAGATTCAGTCCATGGAAGGTGATGCCAAGGCAGAAATGTCATGCTGGAGGGAGCTGGCACCCCAAGAATGTTCACTTCATAGCAACCAAGAAGCAAAAGAAAGGGGAAGATCTAGCAAAGGAGCCAGGGACAAGTTACAACGTCCAACACCAGGCTTCTGTGACTGCTCCCTTCAACTAGGCCACTCTGCTAAGTTCCACTACCTCTCGACAATGTCGTAAAATTAGGATCCTAATCCACTGATGAAGTTAAAGCCCCAGTAATCCCATCACCTTCCCATAGCTCCACCTCTGAAATGAGACCTTTGGTAGGAATTTCAAGTCTAAACCATAATAGAAATCGTATGACAGATCTTTGTAACAGGGTTTGATATCTAGATAGCCCATGCTTGTTCTCATAATTTCCTAATAGCAGATCCTACATAAACATCGATAAAACGACAGCAAAAATCTACTTTCACACATATACAGTAACTCATAAATTTACTTCAGAGCATTCCATTCTTTGAGAGTTGTCAATGCTGGAGTTATTCTCATTTTAGAGACAAATCCATAGAGGACGTATATACCTAAAACACCATCAAGCAGCTTTAAAAAGTAAAACAAGAACACAAACTCAATGACTCATCACCACAATAAACTCCTTTCCTCTTGTGCAGAGAGTTAGAAAATAAGAACCTATGTCACTGCTGTCCTTGGGATGTGTTCTGTGTCTCTCAAAGGTCCATGTGTTGGAAGTGTGGTTCCCATGGTGCTAATGTGAGAGGTATGGGAGCCAGCAAGTGACAGAATCAAGTGAGTCTTCACCAGAGGAGCTGCCATGGTAGTAATTAACATAATCTTCATGGAACTCCCGTTTGATTCATATGAAAGTGAACCCCTACAAGAGAGCAAACCTGACCTGAGCCACTCTCTGACTTTCCCACTCACTGGGGATTACTCGTATGTATCCTCCCACCAAGATACCACCTGCTCTTAGGCCTACATCAGAAGATGAATACATAGCACTGCCCAATCTGGACTTGCAGATGCCAAACTGTGAGCAAAATAAATCTTTTTTCTTCAAACATTATCAAGCCTCCGGTATTTCTGCAAGCAGTGGAAAATGGACTAATACAGTTACTTCATAATGTTTAAACATTAAGAGATAAGTCCAGAATTTTCCTTCAGAAGAAAATAGAGTTGCTATTTTTGAAAACATTGTTGACAAAAGCCAATCTCTTTAGTCATCACCTCATGAGCCATAGCCTTTGTGCAGTCAGAAATAATTTTAATCACATACCATAGCCAAAGGTTTTCATTAGATTTAACAAACAGTTCTGTAATACTACTAAAGTTTTTAACTCTCCTTACCATGAGGTGAAGAGCAGTCAAACTCTTTGAAAAGGGACTGGCCATGCTATTATCTCAGCAGAATAATCGTGTTTTAGATGGTCACCGGTATTTGAAATGTGCACATGGCCTCAGGTAAAAACAATGGCCATGCAGAGCCTTAAAGCATTTTATTAAATAGAGCTATTAAATACATTCACAGTTCATAAAATTTAATGGTTTGTCAGTAATGATCTATTTTTGAATCAGCCAAAGGCCGTCAGGAAGCCAAAATATGACCAAACATCATCAACTACTCTGTGAAACTTAATGTTAGCATTTAAAAATCTCACCATAAACTTAACAGATTAACTAACTTTCCCAGAATGAATAGAAAGTCTGCCCCTGAACAAATTAAAATGCTTCCTGACCTACCAGGATTTTCTCATCACTGAAGGGATATATTTTTCCCAGCATATTATGTTAGAAATGTTATGACAATGTCAGGGGAAATCACTAGCATCACCCAGTCAAAAGTTCAAATGAGCAGCCCTGAGAATCAGTAGAGTCATTTATTTTGTTACAGAGAGTGAAAATGGGAACAGTAACAGGAAATAGTTCTCTATGGCAGAGTGAAGGCCAACAGAGAGGGTCTAAATCTCATAGCTGCTAATTAGAAAATGTAGGAATTCAGTGTTGTCACCAGATGCCTTAGAATTTCTATGTAAACTTCTAGCTAAGGGAAAATTTGCACTTCAACTGCGAGCTGTTAATCAAGAAATCGTCAAATGCCCACCAACGCATTCCTTCCAGAAATGAACAGCCAAGCTGTGAGTGGACTCAGTGATTTCTCTGCATGACATTCATTCAACCAATAGTGGCTAAATTGATCACTGTTAAGATACATCTGTGTCCTTTTGCAAATCCACACGCTTCTAGAAAACAGAGTAATGAGCAATGAAATGATCAAGAGAACAACAACAAAAGGAAACAGAAGGTAACGCCCGCGGAGCACCACAGCCAGAAATTTTTTCCATAAAGCCACCTTCAAAGCACTTCATCCATTTTCAGTATTGCATCTGCTGTAGTACCTACAGAGGACCAGGTATAGTTACTCAAGAAATAAATGTAAGTGAGAAAGATTTTTAAAAATAGAGAATAAATGAAAGAATAGCAAAGGCCTGTTTTAGCTAATTCCCAAGTCTTCTGTATTGGGAAGTGCTTCCCTCCACAGAACTCAAGAAATACTAAAGCTGCATCAAACCATTTTAAGTAACACTTGTCATTTTATTTCTTTTGCATAAAACCTTCCATTCATTTCTTTTGATTCTTGCTATGCCTGTATGCGTTTCCACCTTTGCTTTATCACTTATCTCTTAATTTTCATAGTTGAGTACCCTTCTGATGATCAAAGTAATGCATGCTCAGTTCTTCTCAGGTCCTCAACGAACTAGATGCTACCACCCACACTGGTGAGAATAGATCTTCTTTACTAAGGCTACAGATTCAAATGTTAATCTCTCTCAGAAACACTCTTACAGACATATGCAGAAATAATGTTTATCATTATTCATAATAGATGAGGATCACTTATTCCCAATAAAGTTGTCATAAAACTATCAGTAATAGAACTGAAGAGCCATGAAAAGGACTAGCTGTGTTAGCACCTTCTTCAGTGTCTGACTAAAGTTTTAGCTCTGATAAGCTTATGTAACTGAGTTTAAAATTAGTGTGAATGGTTTTCACCTATAAAGACAGTTTTTCTTCATAATGATAGACCCATAACAAAAAAAGAAGCACAGTTTCATGAACACAGACAGTTTTAGTCTATTTCAGCAGCTATAACAAATATCATAAACTCTGATTTATGAATAAAAGAAACTTATTTCTTACAGTTATGGAGACAGGAAAGCCTAGGATGAAAGTGCCAGAAGATTTTTTGTGAGGGTCTACTTTTGAGTACATTAATGGCAAATTTTCTTTGCATCTTGACATAGTTGGAGGGCTGATTGTGCTCTCAGGGGTCTCCTTTATGACAACACAAATCCCAGCCATGAGAGCCCCACTCTTATGGTTTAATCACCTGCCAAAGTTTCTACCATCTGTGAACATTCCTTTAAGGGTTAGATTTTAACATGAAAATTTTTGATGCCGTGAACTTTTGGCATTGCACTGGCAAAATACACAAGAATCTGGATCAGAGACAAATATCTAACACAAAAATAGTAGTGACCAATGTCAGCAATTTTCTTATGCCAACTCGGAAAGTCCCAGTACCTCAGGGCACTGAGCAGAGGGCCAGAGAGTGCTCATACAGTTGTGTTGCAGAACTCTAATTTTAAGTTTGCAAATCAGAAAGATCAACATTAAAATACAGTCCTTTGACACTACAACAAAAACTTTCTGTACAAGAATAATTTTTAAAAGTTGTAAAGTGACTGTTTTCAAATAATCTATAAGAGCAAAATTTGATAAGGGCTTTTTTTATTAAATGTAATATGTGTTAATTCTGAACTCAAAGGTAAGTGTCAAACCTCAAAATTCTCAAGGAAACCTTTTCACTGATTTTAGGCAACTGTTATGTATTAGATAGCTGATGCCGCAATGTCATTTTTTTTTTAAAGTGAGTTTCACTGTGCAGTTTAGGCTGGCCTTGAGCTCACTTTGTCACCCATGCTGGCCTCAGACTCTTAGCAATCCTCCTGCCTCAACCTCCCAAGTGCTGGCATTACAAGCATGTGCCACCAGGCATGGTGTCAATATCACTTAAAATAAATAATTTCAAGGTTAGAAAAAATAAAATAGCAAGAAACCTACCTCTAGAGATTGGTAGGCAAATGGAAGATGAACTAAAATCCTGTGAGCATCGGAAAACCAAAGGTTACATGATGCTCCAAATCTTTCAGCTGAAAAGCACCTTCAGAGCACAGAAGGATAGTGATGCTGTACCCCAAGAATCCAGGCCTCCTAGTGGCCCTGGGAGGTGAGAGGTGCTTTCACAGTCCAGCATCATCAGTATTCTGCAGGTCAGAAAGTGAAGGCCATAGTTCCCAGGAGCTCCATTATTTTTCTTCTTGACTCTGTGTAGGTACTTAAGACCTAGTGACAGACAGACAGACAGACAGACACTTAGATATAACTTTAAATTACCCACACAGATGCATATGTGCATGAACCTGCAATTTCCTCTCAACTTTTCTATCTCACTCATCTCAATGATCAGAAGATAAAAACCTCACCATGAACTTGAAAAGGTACCTTCCCATCTTCCCCTTTTTATGTACTTTTGGATTCTCACAACCTCTATCACAAACAGCAGACCTAGTGCTTGGGAAACTAAGTGATTCTCTGAAATCACACATTCACAGAAACATCAGGGGATTCATTCACAGGAACTTCCAAGAATGGCTTTTTCTTAATCTTTCTGAGTCCACCTGCTTTCTGGAGCACCAGAAAGACTATTGATGTTTCTCAGAGCATGGTAAGATACCCTATTTGACACTATGCTGTCCCCTCAAACAGGAGATGCTCAGACAGGAGACCCCACAAAGTACATGAAATTTTCATAATTCTCAAAACCTAACATGTAAGATTGGAACTGGAACCTTGTCTAGGACCCATGATTCCAAGAATCATGGCATCATGGATCTGAAAGGTACCAGAAAACTTCGCTCAACAGAGTGATCATTTTCTGATGAGATTAAAATAGCAAACATTGTGGATTCTCTTCATATCATTGCTTAACAATGCATTTCCCTGTGCATCAATGCACATAAGAAAAACATGGCTGTGTCCTAACTGACTGGTAGTACATATGTTAAAAGGTCTGTTTTTCAGACAAAAACAGAACCATGTGGTCAAGGAAGATGCGATGTGTGTGCTGAGTAAAGTTATGCATATTAAAATAGCATGTGCATACTTACAGCAGCACAACTCAACATAGCTAAAAGTGAGAAGCAGCCTGTGTGCTCATCAAAAAACGGATAAAGGACATGTGTTATTTGCACACAGTTGAGTGCTCATCTGTCATAAAGATAGATAAATTTGAGTTATTTGCACCATGAGACCTTAATGTTAAGTGGAATAAGTCAGACACACAAGCTTAAATGTCATGTGATTTGTCATCTATGACAAAGCCATGAGCTTAAAAAATGCAAAACAAAAGGTAACATGCAGAGGGAGCTCGCTTTTTCTCAAACAGGAAGTACAGTAAGAGATGGAGGAAGGGCAGATGGGGATTCAAAAATGGTAATGAAGATGTGCCCTGTGTGTGTGCCAGCTCCTTACAAGGACCATAAGCACTGTGTGCCGCACCGCTGACCCCCAGTAGATGTGAACATCAGGTAGGGGGAAGGAGGGGAGGGAGATGGAAAAGGACATTCGAATGTGTTATGTATATCTACCAACTTCCCGCAAGGGAATATGCATATTTTCTAGCAGTGGGTGGTGAGGAAACCATATGTAATGTGACATTTCTTCTGGTCCTGCCTCTTAACACTCAGATGCAATAAGATCCACAAAGGAATATGCTATCATCTATCTGTCTATCTGTCTATCTATCTATCTATCTATCTATCTATCTATCTATCTATCTATTTAATAAAAAAGACCTTCTATCTATCAATCTATCTATTTAATAAAAAAGACCTCAGTGAAAGAACTAATAGAGCACTTAATTAAATCCATTTCGACATCCACTGTTCAACTTTTCTCATAATCAAAGCTGTGGCATTTGTCTAGTTGGAAGGTTAGAGTATGAAGTCTGAACTTGATTTCCATCAACTAAAGAAACAGATTCTTTTTTTATGTAATTGGTACAGGACTCATAGTCATCCTCCTGTTTCAGCCTACTCAGTTGTCTTAGTTACTTTTTTACTCATTTCTGGGACAAATACCTGACACTCAAAATGAAGGAAGGAAAGGTTTATTTAGCTCGCAGTTACTGGAAGTTTCAGACCATACTCAGCTGGCTCCAAGGCAGAGAGGCACATGGCAGAGAGTAGCAGTTCATGGCGGTGGAACAGCAACAATATGGTGACAGAGGCAAGCGACCAATCAGGGTAGGAAAGCAACAGCTCTAGTCTGTCTGTCTGTCTCTCTTTTTATTTTTTTTTTTTTGT
>PVJA010039319.1:0-19209 GCA_004027025.1 Myocastor coypus | reverse complement strand
GTCACCAAATGCTTGCTTTTCCCTGGCCCCGATTGCTTCACTTAGGCATTGCTAGACTGACCTCCAACGAAGACTAAATATCTGCAACTTCATAAAATAATTCTCTAAGACTACAGAACAAACAGAAGGCAGAGATGCAGACTTCTGTGCTACTTTACAAAATGAGCAAGGAGGGAATTCTACTTAGGTGAGAGAGAAGGAATGGCGGTGAGGCATAATACTTGCATAGCTAACTTAGAGAATCTGTAGCGGGTTCTGAAAAGTAAGTGCTCTTTCAAAGCGTTCATTCATTCAAATATTTGTGGAGTACAGAACCTTTTGTAGACACTACTTCCCCTGGTGAACGTGGTAGCATGAAATATAGCTGCCAATCCTCAGTGAATTTTTACTTCAGAAAAGGAAGACAGAAAAATGAACAACACATTTAACAAATCAGTAGTGTGGTTGTGTGTGTGTGTGTGTGTGTGTGTGTGTGTGTGTGTGCGCGCGCGTGCGCGCGAATGAGAGAGACGGAGAAAATGACATTTTAAAAAAGTGATGAGGATAAAATGGGATTCTGAGGGACAGTTTTAAATGGAATGGGAAAAGACAGCCTCCCAAAAAAATGACAATAATTTAAAGGGGAAAAGTCTAGGCCTAGCCAGATATCTCAGCAGACTAAAGCACCTGCTCAGGCAGGGTTCGAACCCAGGTATGCTATGCCAGTCCCACCAGCAGGCCATACTGAAACAGTGATTGAGACTGGGCGTGACGACATGTGCCAGTAATCCCAGCACTTGGGAGGTTGAAAACAGGAGAATCACTACAAGTCAGATTTGCATGAGATCCTGTAGACCCTGCAGACCCTGTCCTCAATACAACAAATAAACAAAGAAGGAAGGAAGGAAGGAAGGAAGGAAGGAAGGAAGGAAGGAAGGAAGGAAGGAAGGAAGGATGGCAGGCAGGCAGGCAGGAAGGAAGGAAGGGAAAAGCCCAAAGAGTAACCACTCCCCCATCCAGAAAGCTGACTGGTTCTGCATTTCAAATGAGGAAAATTAAGATGCTGCTTTCTTAGCCAGGCCAAATTATTCCGGTATTTGCTATTAAAATGAAAGAGTATGTTACACAAACAGTAAAGCACAGACTAAAGAGCCGTATAGACTGCATCCAGAAGATTCGACAGTTGTGTTTATAGGTGTGCTAGAAATCAATAAACTGGGGTTTGCTAAGACTGAGGAAGTTGTGTTGCTAAAGAATCTGTGAGCCTAAAATCAGATATTCATGCAGCTCTACAAACTGAGCTGAAAATATACATGCAGCCCCCAGGAGGAACAAATTTCTAAAACTCTTTTCAGAGATGGCCAAGAATAACTAAGAAGGTTCTTCCCGAGTGTAGAAATGGAATCCAGTCAGGAACCCTCCTCCCCTGCCAGGAGAGAGGGAGGTCTTTGAAACCTCTGCTTAGCTGGTCATCGTCAGTGTTACGGACAAGTCGCTGCTTGGTTTTTTGTTCTGAACTCCTACCCTGTGTCTTCCTCCTTCCCCCTGGCAGTACTATGGATCTATCCCAGAGCCTTTGTGCCACGCTGGCCATTATTGTTGTGATGATGTTGAGGAGGAGGAGGAGGAGGAGGATGTTAGGGCACAGTCTCATTATTATTATTATTATTATTATTATTATTATTATTATTATTATTTTAGGAAACAGTGTCACTAAGTTGTCCTGGCTGGGCTTGAGCCTCCTGTCTCTGCTTCCCAGAGTGCAGGAATTACAGGCATATGCCACCATGCCTGGCTGATTTGTACCTTTGCTAAGTGGGAAGTTTAATTAAGGTTATCTACCATTTACTCCAGGGTAGTGACAAAAAGAGAGGGAAGCACCTCACCTTTAGCAGATGGTCACCAGATAGCTAGGAAGGAGGGAGGGAGGGAAAAACGGAGGGAGGGAAGGAGAGAAGGAGGGAGGGAGGGAGAGAGGGAGGGAGGGAAAGAGGGATGGAGAACTGAATGTCACCAGGGATTGTGGACTTTGTGTGCAGGATTCAGGGAAGGACTCAGTGCCCTCTGTGTGCCTTGTTTGGAGAGGGAATGATGAGAATAATGACATACACCAAAACTGGACAGCCAAAGTTGCAGGCAAGGGAAGAAACACCTTAGCAATGCACCAAAAGCCATCTACTTTTCATTCTTGGTCACAAACTAAGGCAGCATTTCCCAGTCTCCCTGGTGGACTAATGTCATCGCATGACTGAAGGCTCATCAACACAACCTGAGTAGGTGTAGCACGTGCCCTAGGACTGCAGCCTAGAGGAGATCTCCCCCTGCTCCACACACTTTCCCACAGGCTAAAATCTGAATGCTGGAAGAAAGATTTGCCCTCATATCTGGTGACTGGATGCGGAGGACGACAGAGCAACAAATTGGTAGAAATCCAACTGTGAATCGCTATATGGGGGAGAACTGCTACAAACCGGGAGGACCCTTGACTGTCGCATGAAGGAGAAATCATTTTATTACATCTCCATTTAACAACTTCTCCTACTTTAACACAAAAATGTATCTGATACAAAAATTATCCTCTATATACTTTAAGCTTGACAAAAATGCATACAATACACTTTAGAAAGCTTTCTTGCAAAATAACTAACATAGGCTACACTTTGAAACTTAGACTTTCCAGTCATATGGAGGGGGAAAGTCAGTGATAAAAGTCTTCCTTTAAAAGTTTCAATTAATTTTATCTGATACACTAAAAAGAAAAATTATACACATTTATGTCATGCTGTGTGATGTTTTAGTACACCCACCACTGTGTAATGTTAAAATCACTAAATATAGTCACCTCCTCAAGCATTTATCATTTATGATGAAAGCTTTTAATATCCTTTCTTTGTCTGGCATGGTGGCACACACTGGTAACCCTAGCACTTGGGAGACTGAGGAAGGAGGACGGCTGTGAGTTCAAAGCCAGCCTGGGTTACAAAGTGAGCTCAAGGCCATCCTGAACTTCATAGTTTTTGAGACCTTGTCTCAAAAAGACAAAATAATTAAAATAAAATTCTTCCTTCTAGCTCCTTGAAGTGCATACTACACTATTACTATATACAGTCCCACTACTGTGCATTAGTACACCCAAAATTTTTCCACTTAATTATAACTTACTACTCATTGATCATGTCTCCCCTGATTACAAAGAATTACTATCATAATTAATATAAGACCTTAACAAATCATGGGGGAAAAAAAGTGTTATTTTCCAGTGTGGTACTTGAACATGTACAGTGATTAAAATGCAAATTTCAATGCTTTTAAAAAACTCCATCTGGCTTTTTCACAGAGGGTTTACTGTGAGAGCACAGGTGTAGTGAAAACAACCACTGAATCAAAGCCAACATGGGAAAGGAAAAGACTCACATTGACATTGTTGCCATCAGGCATGTGGACTCTGGCAAGTCCACCACCAACAGCTATCTGATCTACAGATGTGGTGGCATCGACAAAAGAACCACTGAAAAATTTGAGATGGAAGCTGCTGAGATGGTTAAGGGTTTCTTCAAGTATGCCTGGGTCTTGCACAACCTAAAAGCTAAGCATGAGCATGTTATCACCATTGACATCTCCCTGTGGAAATTTGAGACCAGCAAGTATTATGTAACCATCACTGATGCCCTTGGACACAGACACTTCATCAAAAACATGATTACAGGCACATCTTAGGTCACCTTTGCTCAACCTCACAACTGAAGTCAAGTCTGTCAAAATGCACCATGAAGCTGTGAGTGAAGCTCTTCCTGGGAACACTGTGGGCTTCAACATCAAGAATGTGTCTGTCAAAGATGTCTGGCATGGTAATGTTGCCGGTGACAGCAAAAATGACCAACCAATGGAAGCAGCTGGTTTCACAGTTCAGGTGATCATCCTGAACCATCCTCACCAAATCAGTGCTAGCTCTGGCCCTGTCCTGGATTGTCACACAGCTCACCTTGCTTGTAAGTTTGCTGAGCTGAAAGAAAAGATTTATCACCAGTCTGGTAAGGAGCTGGAAGATGGGCCCCAGTTTTTGAAATCTGGTGATGCTGCCATTGTCAACATGGTTCCAGGCAAGCCCTTGTGTGTCGAGAGCTTCTCTGACTACCCACCTCTGGGTCCTTTTGCTGTTTGAGACATGAGACAGACAGTTGCTGCGAGTGTAATCAAAGCTGTGGACAAGAAGGCTGCTGGAGCTGGCAAGGCCACAAAGTCTGCCCAGAAAACTCAGAAGACTAACTGAATATTGTCCTTGAGAGCCTGGCTCTGTCTGACTGTTTATAATATTTCTATCTAATTCAGTTGCCCACAACAGTTTGAGCCTTACTCAACTATGGTATAGTATATTAAATGACATATGGTAGAGCCAGGAAGCCACTCCTTAAGGTCAGGAATAAAATATCCTAACAAGAAGATAGCCTAGACCTTTACAAACCCCAAAAACAAGCCTTGAAAGGGTCAAGTTGATGGCTCCTAGAGCAAGAGCTTCCCAAAACAAAGTCCAGCTCTTTCTAAAACTTCAATATCCAGCCAAACATGGTGGTAGATGCCTGTAATCCCTGCGCTAGGGAGGCTGAGGCAGGACAATAGTTGTGAGTTGAAGTTGAGCTTGGGCTACAAGTGAGCTTAAGGCCAGCCTCAACTTCACAGTGAGACCCTGTCTCAAAAAGACAAAACAAACAAAAAAGTTATTGTATTATTAAATTTATAATGCCACAATAACAAAGTAACACAAAGTTAAAGGCTTAAAGCGATATTCATTATTTCGTAGCTCCACAGGAAAGACATATTGTAGAAAGTGGCTTAATTTGATCCTGTTTAGAATCTCACAAGGCTGAAATCAGTGTGTTCTTAGGTTGTTGGAATGAGTGTCTCAATCCATTTGGGTTGTTGACTAAGTTTAGTTCCTTGTGTATTAGCCCTGCAGTTCCCTTTTTTGGCCTGAAGTCAGTTGGCAGCCTGCCATTGTTTCTAGAACAATGATAAGCCAAGTTCCTCTAATTCTTTATTTGCTTTGACTTTCCCTTCCTCATCTCTGCTTTTTTTCTCTTTTGGACACAGATCTCTCTGTTTTTAAGGTCCAAACGACTAGACTGGATCCCCTTGAATAAGCCCTAACACCTTACCTATTTTCATGTCTGTAATTATGATAGGCAGACAATGTACATAAAAATTATTATGCTGTCAGCAAGGGACTATGCTCTCAAGGAAGTCAGTGCAGAAGATGAGAACACACCCACACTGCGGCTGGCGTTGCACCTGAGGAAGGCAAGACCTCGAGACGCAGCTCACAAAGCCAGGTTTGCGTATTTTCCTAAGGGATGCGTGGAAGCTCAAAATCCTGCCTGCTGTAGTTGGTACCACCCTTTTGGGCTTTCTCACAGAAACAAACCATTATCTGAGTGTCCTCTCCCACTCACCAAGACCAAGGCTAAGGCTAATACTCAAACTACCAAAACTAAGACAAACATAAGATTAAGACTAACAATTATCAACAGGTTAATGATGTCATCCATAAGCCCTTGCTACCTACCCTGCTTCCCTATTGGATCAATACTAGCATATCAGTAGTTATGCTACCACTAGCAAACTAGTGAGTGTGCCTGACTATAGTTTCACCCAGTCTGTACCCACTTTGTGACTTTGCCCCTTGGCACCAACTCACTGGGAGCCCTGCCCATCTCGCACAAGCTATCCTTATTAATAGAACTATCCTGCTCGTAACCTCCTTTTTTGTCTTTTTAAATTTATTCTTTGATTTCTTGGAGCACAACCTTGGCACATCTGACATCTAGCACATCAGAATATCCTATATCATAACTTCAACTGTACTTGCAGAAGTCCTTTTTTCACGTTAGAAACACTCATGGGATTCAGAGATTAGGGAGTAGGCATTTTGGGCAACTATTCTGCTGACCACACCCAGTGATGTCACATGTACAACGCACTGTTCAATCAAATAATTTTACATCAAATATGGGAAAATGTTCCAGTACTCAAGAAGAAAAAGAAATCTGCCCCTGTAAGCAAACGGTAGTGAAAAGATGTTGAAATTAGCAAAGATTTCATTTTTCTTCAATAAAACTTGCAAAGATTTATTTTTCTCTTCCCTAGAAAAGAATCTGACAAGTTTCTTTTCTTTGAACAAAAAAATGAATGTAATATACAGAAGTCCTTTGGAGAGTGAGTGATAGCATCATTAATTTTCTTTCCCACTTTTTTTAAAATTGAAACATTTAATTCTAAGAAATAAGAATTATACATATTCATGGGGTTCTACATCATGTTTTGAAATATGTATCCATTGTATAATGTTTTTATCAGGTATTTTCAAATTATTGCTGAAATTGTTTCTTTATTGGCACATTTTAAATACACAGTGAAGCCAGGTGTGGTGGCACACATCCGTAATCCCAGCACTTGGGAGGCTGAAGCAGGAGGATCGGTGTGAATCTGAGACCAGCCTGGGCTACAAAAATGAGCTCCAGGCCAGCCTGAACTGCATAGTGTGACCCTATCTCAAAAGACATACATAAATAAATAAATAAATAAATAAATAAATAAATCACAGTGATAACATTCATCACAGGGAATTTGTACCTGTATGAGAGCTATCTTTCTTCTTTTCCCATTTCTGTTCCTTCACTTCAATCTCCTTCCTGCTCATTATTTACAAAAGTTGTTTCCCTTTTAGCTTCTGTTCTCTTTTTTTTTGGTCCTTTTTCCTTCCTACCCTTGCCTCCCTCAGTCCCCTTGTCATTTAATTATTTTCTTCCCACTTCCCAATATATATTACACATTTTGGTCCTGACTTACACTTTTGGTTTTCTCATACCAGGGAAGAAATGTGATGTCTACATGTGTGCTCAACTTATTTCACTTAGGAGTATGGTCTCTACACACATCCATTTACCTATAAATGATTTAACCTTATCCTACTATATGGCAGAGTTGTACTCTATTGTATTTAAACACACACACACACACACACATCTTGTTTATCCATTCATTGGTTGAGGGCATTTGGGCTGTTTCCAAGAACTGGCTACTATAAATTATGCCGCTATAATTATGGATGTACAAGTATCACTGTGGGATGGTGCTTTCAGTTCTTTTGGGAAGATACCAAGATGTGGAATACCTCGATCAAATAGAAGATAAGGATTTTAAAATAGCAAAGTTAAACTTTAAATTTATTTCAAAAACAAAATCTATCTCATAGTTTAAAGAAAAAACATAAAGACACAGAAAGACATGCAACCTAACAAAGAGAACTTAATGGGATATTGAGCCAGGTATGGTGGTAGTGAATGGATGCTGCACTGTACATGTGAAGTACAGTCCCAGACCTTGACAGGTGGAAGCAGGAGGACTGTAGCAAGTTCAAGTCCAACTTAAACTACATAGAGAGACCCTGTCTCATAAATATTTAACAAATTGAATTTCTATTGTTCAAAACTACACTACCTCAAAAGAAACTTTGAATGGATGATTTCAAGCCAGATTACATGTTATAGAAGCAAAAAAAATCAAGGGCCAGCAAGATAGCTCAGCAGACTAAAGTGCCTGCCTAGGCAGAGCGCAGGGACCGGGTTTGATCCCCAGTACACAGTGCACACCATGCCCCCCTGGCACACTGAAATGGCGATTGAGACTGGGCGTGGTGGAATGTGCCCCTGTAATCCCAGGGTTTGCCAGACTGAAAACAGGAAAATCACTGCAAGTCTGAATACATTACTGTACTAAATTCCTTTTTTTTTTTTTTTGTCTTTTTGAGACAGGGTCTCACTATGCAGTTCAGGCTGGCCTTGAACTCACTTTTGTAGCCCAGGTTGGTCTCGAACTTGCACTGATCCTCCCGCCTCAGCCTCCCAAGTGCTGGGGTTACAGGTGTGAGTCACCACACCTGGCCTAAATACGTTTTTTTTTTTTTTTTTTTTTTTTAAAGAAAAAAATCAATAGTTGAAGTTCATAGAAGCAATGCTGAAAAATAAAACCGTGATCTCTGGGATGATCTTTATCAGCCTAACATATGCATAACTGTAATCCTGAGTTTAAATATATTTTTCATTTATTTGCTGAAAAATATTGACCTAATACCAAACAGCCTCAACAAACTCAAATAGTATAAATGCAAGAAAACAAACAAGGATGCGCATTAATCCAATCAGCAATACAAGGAATGAGAAAATACTGAAACAAAGACATATATAAGGGGAAAGTTTAACAACTACTGTTAAGAACTTCTGAATTTTTATCAGAGATAATACAAATCCAAAGAACACAAGGCACAAGTGGGGCCCTCACACCCCACAGGAGAAGAAATTTAATTTGGGTCATGTTTCCTAGGACTGCAGGCCACTGTTTATAGCTCAAATGCAAAGGCGTCATGGAAAAATGGCATGGCAGAGTAAAGACACTTAGTTGCAAGAGGCCAGGAAACAATGTGCAGAAACGGTGCCAGACAAGAACAGCAGAAGGCCATATGTACTATCCCGGTCATGCCTCCATAACCTACCCAGATCCATCCAGGTGCGTGCTTTACTAATTAACTCGGCCCTCTTAATCCAGTGAAGGAGACTAGTCAGGATTACCAGTTACTGGGGCAATAGCATAGTGCTACAATTCTCTAGTTAATAACATACCCCTGAAAATGAAAGTGAAATAAAGACATTTCAAACAAACAGAAGCTGAAAGGAGCCCTTACCAAAAGGGTTGCAACCTGTTCCATAACTTTATATACATGGAATTAAATAGTGTGTGTGTGTGTGTGTGTGTGTGTGTGTGTGTGTGTGTGTGTGTGTGATTGCCTAATGTCATTAAGGTTTTTTTTTGGAGATTCATGACTTCCTTTCCAATTCAAGCTCACCCAAACGAAGACCTAATTTTTATGAAGTACAGCAGAAAGTTTTTCACTGGTGCTTTTTCAGTGGGAATCTCCAAACTTTTCTGGATCCTTCCACTTCCCACAGCCAGTTTCAAAGTATCCTGAACGACATGGTCGGGTTCAGTCACCCCAACAGCCCCAGTTCTCTGGTACCAAATTCTGTTTCAGTTGCTTTTCTCCTGCGGCTGAGATAAAATACTTGACACCCAAAGTGAATGGAAGAGAGGATTATTTTGGCTCATAGATTGCAGCGGTTTCAGTCTGTAGTGGGCCAGCTCTAAGGTACGGAGGCCCAGCAGAGGGGCCTGACTTCATGGCAGGCAGAAGGCAGCAAACTGCCAGCAGTCAGAGCAGCTTTCTGCCCCTTTTACTCACTCTCTAGGCTCCCTGGTTTAGTAAGAGTGCCAAGCCAAGCAATAGACTAGTATGGCATCCTACTGCTTAGTCCCAGCCTTGTACAATGCATCAATCCCAGCACTAGATCCAGCCTCCTCTGAAAAAGGTCCCCCTCATGATGCCGTGGGGAGATGGCTAACTATAAGCCTTAACAGGTGGTGGCTGCGCAAGGTGATGAGTTTTGTCTAAACTCATCAAACCGTGCTTTCGAAATGGGAAACTTTTATTTCTGTGCATCACACCTTAACCTTAATAAAAGCAGGCCAGTTTTAAGGATAGCAAGTAAACTGTAAGATCACAAAAAAGACGTAATGGAGAATTGAAAGTAATTTCAATGCAAAGAAACTATTAGTGATTTTAGAAAATATTTGAATCCTTTTTTAAAAAAAAAAAATCACATTGAAAAGATAAGTAAAGTCCATCATGGAAGACATTTCAGTCTTCCTTTACCTACAGGATCTAGTCAAATAGGAAAACCATGGCCTCGGGGCTGGGGAGATAGCTTGGCAGTCTGAGTGCAACTTGACCTGGTGGCCCAGGCCTGCAATCCCTGCACTGGGAGTCTGAGACAGGAGGATTACTACAGACGTGAGCTGCATATCGAGACCTGCATCAAATAAATAAATAAACTGATGCTTTATAGCAAGTGACAGTTTCACCCAGCAGTTTCCAAGCTCTATGGAGTCCATAGAGCTCCTACTCCTAGCAATTAAGCTCTTACCTGTAGAATGAAAACTCAAGCCCCTTTCTACTTAGGACTGTAAACAGAATAGGAACGTATGATACTGTGCAGAGAGGTAGGGGTTCTGTGAACCAATGACCTTGAATTCAAATCCCTGCTGTTTCTAAACTAACTTGGGTTAGTTAATAGGTAGCAAAACAAGAGAACAATTCCTATTTTGTTTTCCTAAGCCACTGTGAAGACTGAAATAGGAAATGTAACTGACCGAAAGTATTACAGGAACTATAACCTTTAAAAAAGAAAAAAAGACTTAAAAATTCCCGAACTTTAACAAAGGGGGCAGGGCTTTTAAGTAAGAGGTGGGGTTTGGGGATTTGATAGGAGTGCGAGGAGTGTACCAATTATTAGGGAGGTATGAACCCTTTAAAAATCTGTAATAAAGAAGCTTCTGAATTTAACGTTGTGAATAAATCAA
This sequence comes from Myocastor coypus, assembly GCA_004027025.1. Lineage (NCBI taxonomy): Eukaryota > Metazoa > Chordata > Mammalia > Rodentia > Myocastoridae > Myocastor > Myocastor coypus. Next base: position 8,763 of record PVJA010039319.1, on the reverse strand, counting down.
GATACACGAAATACGACCTCTTCTCCCGTTAGACAACCGACATTTAACTGGAAGCGCAGCGGCAGCATCTTGCTTTGGTCCCCAGCTATCCAGCAGAGTGCTCAACCCACGCACTCCGCCGGCTTTCTCGCGCCCAGTCCCCCTTTCCAGCCCCGCTACCCCGCCCCCGCCCAGGGCTGTAGTTTCCAAGACGCTAAAGGGGGCGGCAGCCAGGGACTCATCTATCTCTGCGTCCCACGGAGGGAGGATGTGAGAAGCTTCCTTGCAAAGAGCGGTTCAAAAGAAGCCCAGGCACGAGAAATGAGATCGCAGTAAAATTCGAGTGCGGGTCGGGGCCTCGGCGCGGTAGGTTCGGGGCCGGCCCGCAGTTGCAGCGCGGGTGCAAGCTTCGCCCCGGGCCGCGCGGTCCTCCCCGCAGTCCGCGCGGGATGGTGCCGGCGGAGGGGACGGGACGGGGGCTGCCGGCTGGGGGCGCTCCTCGTCGCCTCCTCGCGGGCAGGAAACAATAGTTGGGCGGGCGGAGCGGCGTAGAGGCTGCAGCCTCGGCGGCCCGCGGAGACGCCTAGTCCTGCCCCGGCCGCCTGCGCCCCGCGTCCTCCGGCCTCTGAGGCCCTGAGCCCCGCCGCTGCAACCCCCGCGCGCGGGCTCCCCGCCGGACCGACGGACGGCGACGGACAGACCCGTGGCGGGGACCGACTACCCGCGACGCCGAGAGCCGGCGCGTCTAGGGCCCTCCGCGCCTCCCTCTGCGGGGCAGGGAGCCCGGAGCAGGGCACCCCCGGACGCTGCCCCCGCGTGAACTGCACCCCGCGCGCCGCCGTCCCGAGCGCGCTCCCCGCCGCCGAGGCGCACCCCGGGTTCCCGCACGGAAGTTAGGGGGGCGGCGTCGGAACAGGTCGGTCTCTCTGCTATTCGCCGCGTTAGGTCGGCGGACTGTCGGGGGGCCGAGGCGGGGTGCCGAGGCCCCCGCAGACGCTCGCTTTCCGTCCGATCCCCTCGCAGCAGCGAGTCCGCGGGACGCGGGGACCGAGCGTCGCCCGGCCGCGGGGCGGCTTGGGGCGAACCGAGCAGCGCGATGCTTGTTTGATGGGCGCCGCGAAGGGCGCCTCTCCTGGTTCTTAGAAGTTCCAATGTCGTAAGCTTTGGTGACAAGTTCTGGAAATTGCTTAACTTTCCTTCTCTGTTTTTTGATAGGGGCACTATGAACGAAGAGGAGCATTTTGTAAACATCGACTTGAATGACGACAACGTTTGCAGTGTTTGTAAACTGGGAACGGACAAAGAAACACTCTCCTTCTGTCACATTTGTTTCGAGCTAAATATTGAAGGTAAGGACACAGCATAATTTTAATTTTCTGACTTGAAGTTTATAGCACTACTTCATGCTGATGTACTGTATGGTTATAAAGTAAAATTCTGAACCGATTGAAAAGTTCTAAGTGTGAAATGTGGGTGGAGATCTTAAAGAGAAGTTTCAGGAAATGAAGCTGGAATTGACACACTCATGAATTTAATAGGATTTAAGAGAATTAAATAATTACTTTAAATACCCACGGTGGTATCCTTTTTTTGGCTGATATAAAAATGAGATACTGGTATTTCCTGGTAGATACGCTTCCTGCTTGAGACCTAGGTTGTCAGATTCCAACTGACTTCTGTGTGTTTCCACGTTGAGAACTAACAGCAGTTTGTATTGTAATTTTATGCCTCTGGACCTGACATGGTAGTAGTTAGTAGCTGAGAAGACCCGAAATTCTCCTCTTATGCAGCATTTCTATCATCTTGAAAAATGTTCTATGCAGTTTTAAGTGATCACAAACCTCTGTGGGAATTTGTAAAAGGGAGAAGATTTTTAGAATTTTGTAACAGTATCACCAAGTATATGAAAAAGTACCCCAAAGATTAAAAACTGTTGTGGATGCTGTTCAGGTTGGTTGGAAAGTTAATGGGTCTATGTCAAGCTATCAGTAATTTGCTTCTAAGAAAAATGTGTGGCATATTTCCTTACCCTTAATGTTATCATAGTAAAACCGATTCTATTTTAGATACGTTTTATGAATCACACTAAAACCCTTAGTATTCTTGATAATGTAAACTTTGCCTATATTTTGAATTTAGGGCTGTACCAGTAGAGAGACTTAGATCTTCACATTTGGCCAGTTTAAAAAAAAAAAAAAATTTAAGGAGACTGTATATATTTGAGAAATGTCATGGTCTTTATGTTCTTATTACAAGGCACGTTCTCAGAGTGAGCACACACACATTACTGTGATACACTCTGAAATTCCTGTTAGGACTTGTTACTCAGAAATGTAGTTGGCAAACCTCATGGGATTGAGCCTTGTGGGTTTCTTTTGAGGTACATAAAACACGCTTTGGCTTTCACAGGTGTGGCAATTAAACTAATTTCAAAGAGATGACTTCAAGATGTGCATTTCACCGTGGCATTTAAATTACCAGATTTTTAAATCATTCTAGAGTGGAAGATCTAAATTTATGTTTTGAGAAGCAGAGAGTTGGCCCTGCGTGTTCTGACAGGTGTAGCTGTATTTTTAGATGGGCGAGGACATTAGAAATTGTCCCCGCTCAGATCTTGTATTTTATGTGTAAGCAGACTGGATCCCACAGAGTTGCAGTGCTCCTGGGTGCTGCAGCGCGGATGGAGCGCTGCTGCTGTGTGCTGGCATGGTGCTAAGCATCTTACGCAGATGATCTTATTTAACTCAAAATAGCTCTGATATGACTGCTACTTACTCACTTTAAATGCCATGCAACTGAACCTTGGAGACCTAAGAAATGCACTTTGAAGTTGTACAGCTAATGGACTCTGCTGGGCTTTGAAACCTGGCCTTTTCTTTCTTTCCTTTTTTATATATTTAGTATAGGGTGGACGGGGTCTCACTACAGAGATCAGACTTTTAGTGATCCTCCTCTTTTCAGCCTCCCAAATGCTGGGATTATAGGTGTGCCACCACTCCCAGTCTTAAACCTGGCCATATTAATTGCATCTGAATTCCCCTGGTCTACTGGCAATAGTTATTGTAGTGAAAGGGCTGTTAAAAACCTATACTCCTGCTTCCACATTGATTCTTTCCTGTTCATTTATGCAACTTCTCTGAATCACTGCTTTGTGCTAACCTGTCATTAGTAGGCTTCATGGTATAGAAACCTCAATTTTCATCATTGCTTTTGTAACCTTTGCAAGTATGGCTTTTAACTAGAAGGAACGAATATATAATATACTCTGGTAACATCTTTTAAAAAAATTATTAGCTATAATAACATCTCTTTAAACACTTCAGCACTTGATATGGAAGCATGACTTATATCCTTTGTTTTTGAAACAATACAGTAGTGCTCTCAAAAGGAAGAAGCAGTTCTCAATTTGAATTAGAATAGTTCTCAATTCAAAATAGAGCTGTATCATTTCATATTTTACATATGCCTTAGGTTTTATACATGTAAATGCCAATTTAACTTGTGAGAAAAATTAAAGCTAATTTTTCTTTCAGTTTATCTGGTGTCCATTCTCAGCTCTCACAAATCCATATTTCCATTTTTGCTACAGCAATAATAAACTAGTACCCTGATTTCTTAGAAGTACTGTTTTTATATTTGTACAGGTTTTTAAAGACCAGTAGAGGAAAGTGACAGTCACATACCAAAAGAATTACAGGGTATATTCTCTGTTCATAGATAGTTGTATGTGTTTTTGAAGTTTTCTTTCCAGTACCAAGTTGTCAGCACAGTGTCAGTCAGTACATTCAAACATAAGAGGAACATCTAAAAATGACATTTAACTCTAGGAACCTGGTACAATTTTCATCGTGCTCTGACAAATTGCTGTTGTCTAGTTGCAGGGCTTCCAAATTGCTCAATGTACTCCAAACTGTGCTTTGTTTTTATTTTGCAAAGAGGCTTAAGTTCCCTTGAGGTGTGATAACGTTTAGGCTAATTTTGAGACCAGACATTTGTGGTAAATACGAGTGATATTTTTTACTTTTAAGATTGTTTACATCAAATGAGCATTGGTCTCCCAATCAGCTGGCCTCTTGTTTAAAAGCCGTGTGCATGCATATGTTTATAAAATGGAAAGAGAAGTAACAAGAGACAGTCGGAGCTTGTTGGGGAGATTATTTTGTATTGTGGACACGGTTCAGAATTTTCTTTTTTCTGTGACTTTGCAGTAGTTGAAAGGGAGGCCTAACTTCTGTACATTGCAGTGCCATCAGTGATACATTTTGGGGGGCTAAGAAATGGACTTTGAAGAATTCAAATCTTTTTATATATTCACAAGGTTGATTTAAACATATAATCCACCATTACAATAGTGTGTACTTCTAGGATTAGGAGATGGATGTTTAAACCCCATAATACTTAGGGCTTACCCTGAGCAGTAAAGCATTGTAAACTTTTACATACATGTTCATGACCGAATGCTCATTGGATTCACTGTGATGAAACCTTGAAGGCTGTTTTATGAACAAATCACGACCTAAGCTGAGACACAAGAGGGCAGCTCAGTGTAGTTGGGAGCCAGCAGGTCAGTAATGGGAGGGGTTGGGGGAGAAGGTCCAGGACTGCAGGCCTGCTACTTCAGACTTTGCTTTCATGTTGTGCCAAAATATTTTGACACAAGTGCTTATGTCATTCCTACTTTCCTCTGATAATAGACTTGTTTTCCATAGAGGAAAAACTCACAGAAGACTACCCCAATTCCCTCTTTCCCAGCCAAGGTTTTTAGTGGAGGTTGATGAGTAAGTATATGTCTAGCTACAACTGTCCATGTGGTCCATTTTGGATTTCTTTTTCCTCTAATTCACTGGTCTTTCCAGGAAGCAGAAACAAATTCAGCTCCCTAGTAAATCTTCACATCGTGAAATATCTGTAGCTATTTTCTCTTAGTTAAGGCACTGGTGTGTTCTTATTTTTTCTTGGTTCTTGCGCTGATGGTAACACTGCTCAAGATCAATAGCAAGGGACCAGATTGAATCTTAAGTGTCAAGCCTTTGGTTTAGAGGATTTACTGTTGAAAGTCTGTCGCCGTTCCTCTGTGACCTGCTGCTGACAGGGCCTCTTTCTGCTTATGTGGGTAAAGGGGTACCCCTTGTGATGTAGAGACTGCAAATTGCAGGCTCCGTCCTACGTTAGCCTTTTTGTTTCCTGTCTCATGGCATCATCGTGTACTAATATTGATGAAGTAGCATTTTTAAATATAAAGTTTAACACAGTGGTCTTCATTATATTTGGAAATAAAAACGCAAGATTATTTGCCTTGGCTGCCTTTTTTTGTCCCTTTAAATAAATGTGAGTACTATTTAAATAGTTTTACTGGTAAAACTTCATTATTAGGACAGAAGTGATAGTGGAAAATGGGCGTCATTAATCATAGGTTTAAATTATAGACTACTTTTAAAAAGAAGGATAATTGAAACTAGACAAACAACATCCAGGATGAATGAAGCGATGTAACTAATAACCCACGTATGAGGAGACAGGTTCTAGATCCTTATCCCTCACCTAATTGTAGTGTCTTCTTTTTAGTTACTTCAAACTTTTCTGTCAGCTGAGATTAAAGTTCAGATCAGACACAGCTTTGGGTATGAAGGTACAGTGTGTTCGATATTAGAGCTGACAATTTGTAGGAGGAAATCCAATATATAACGCAGGAAAATGAGTAGAGTGAGGAATATGTGTTGTCTTTTAGGACAGTGTGAGTTGGTACTGCTAATCGTGATCAAGACCTAAGTTGCTGGGGGTTCTTTTTTTTTTTTAATTCTCCCACTTTTCTTAGCCTATTCTATGCATTATCAAAGTCTTCTCATGAGCTAGCTGGAATTCCAGGCATTGCTTCCTTATTCCCAGGCAAAAAAAAAAAGCTATGTCAGCATCATGCCCTGCACCTGAAAAGAACTTTCCTCGAAGTCCTGCATTATAATTTCCTGTTCTACCTGCTGCCCTTACATTCAGAATAAACTGCTTCAGATAAAACCAGTGTTTAACAAAAAAAAAAAAAAAATGGATATTGAATAGGCACCTTGAAAATGGGCCTCAGAGGGCTCTTTCAGTATAGTTTACACTACATTAAAAGTAAACTATTCGAGTTATATTAAGGCCACAAATAATGCACTAATGAATCTTCTGATCTTGGAGATTGAACTAGAACAGGTTCTAGCCGAGTAAGGAATTAGGCTCTGAGGGTGGGCATGCAGCCAGATCAACTTCAGTCGACTTGTGCCAGAAGGCTATAAGAATATTCTGGCACAATATTTGCCCTTTGTCAATCCCTAAAATGTAATGATAAATGCTTATACCTATAAAGCTGCCCTATAATATTTTTATTGTTAGAAACTTATATAATTAAGCCTGACTGACTCAGTGTATTATAAAATTAAAAAAAAAAAAAAAAGTCCTTGGCTTCTCTTAGCTTCTTTTCATGATAGATGACAGTAATTCTTCCTCCCTTGTTCCTTTCCACTTGAGTGCTTTGCTATGGCTAGCCACATAGATCACTGCTCTTCTGCCCCTCGGATGACTAAGGACAGGTTCTGAATTTTGACCTTGCCATTTATTAGCTCAGTTTCCCTGGATACCTGAATTAATACAATTGTACTAGTTCTGAAATATTACCAGGATTCAACTTCATATTCTTACTCTTTGTCCAGTCTTGCAGTCATTATGACAGAATCTGAAAAGCCGTAACGCTTGATTGTTGCCATTTGATCAGGGAATACGTAACAGTGCTGCTCACTTTGATTTTTCTTTTGATAATCAGAGTGGAGCTGCAGAGTAATTGAAGCAGAGTACTCAGGAACACTGTGCTCATGTATACCCTTGAGGGTCAGAAATTCCAGGTGGGGGCACAAGCTACACAGTCAGATCATCTGACTGGACTTCCCATTTGCTACATTACTTACTGTAGATTAAAGAATTAGAGTGTATGTATATGGCAAAGAAAAATAGCTATGGAGGTAAATGGAAAGGTTGATAACCCTGTATGAGCTGATTTTAATTAACGGTAGAACATTTATTATAGCTAACACATAGAATTCTTCCACTTTGAACTAGGAATTAAGTAGGAATAATATTCTCATTTTTATGTGGAAAACATACATCTTGCTGTAAAGCTATGTAAGTACTATGAAAAACAGAAGCGGCTCAGCTCTCAATCCCTAGAGGCCGGAGCTCTTACACTGTACTCCTGTGGGCAGTGGGTGTTTCTGTGTTAGACCTTTCCCAAGTTCATATGGTTACAGATCAATTCTTCTAAAGGAGGCACCCACTTCCTGGCTTTCCCAAAGTCTCCATTTAGTTCTCTCAGGTCTCCTTTCTTTTTCTCTTATTTAAGTGAAAAAGAACCTGACCTTCAGCTTCCTCCTCCCTAGTCTTTCTCTTGATATGCTGATTCCTGCAGATCACTTGACTTCCTTCTCTGCCTTCAGGCTGCACATGTGTGTACACAACCAGTGTGGATGTACGCAACCAGTGTGGGTATCTTCATTTGAGAATTCTGTGAGCACCTCAGAGTGTGTGTCTGAAGCTAAATTAGGACCTGGGAGATAGTTCACCAGTCGAAGTGCCTGCCTGGCCAATGCAGGGACACAGGTTTGATCCCTGGTACCACATGCTGTGCTGGCCCCATCCCTGGCTCACTGAGCAGACCACCAAAACTGCGTGTGGTGGCACATGCCTGTAATCCCAGCACTGAGGAGGCTGAAACAGGAGGATCACTATGGTAGGGAAACCCTGCATAGGGAAACCCTGTACTAAATATAGAAATTTAAATTTTAAAAGTAAGGCTAAATTATTTTTTTATCCCTATCATAGGATACTAGAGTAAATAGATAAAATAAGTGAATTCCTGCAACCTAAATACTAAAATTCAAAATGAAGTATGGAAGAGGTAAAGCCTCGAATGCCTAGATAAAATACATGAAAGGTAGCTCAACAGAGTGAATCTACTCCATTAAAAAAGTTAAGCATGGGCCTCTGAGATAGCTCAGCAGACTGAAGCACCTGCTTAGGCAAGCTCAGGGTTGGGTTTGATCCCTGGCCCCGCCCCTTGGCCAGCTGAGCCTGCCACAAAAAAAAAAAAGTTCGGCAGGCTTCTGTCTGGTCACTGCCCCTGTCTTCCCCAATATTCTTTTCCTCAAAACACCTTTTTCTTTGTGGCATCTGTCACGTTACTCTAGTAATTAGCTCATGTGTTAGTTGCATACATTCTCCAGCCCCAGTTGCAGTGCTGTAAGGACATAGATCAGGGTGTGTTCTGCTTAGTAATGTATCATCAGTTAGCACAAGGATTGGTGAAAAGTAATGAATATTTGATAAATGAATTAATCACAGGAAGACTTTAGAAAACTACTTTTTAAGAGTTTTCCTTTAAACTTGCTTACATTGAAACTCTTCTGTCCATTCACTAGATTTTTTGTGAGATCTTTCTGAATATATGAGAAGTTGTATGATCCTGAACCAATAGAAAAGCTTTTCCTCATAGAAGAAAAAATAGAATGTAAGCAGTAATACTAATAGTGATATGTGGTTGTCTTAATTAGGAGGATAAAAATGTTTTCTGTCTTTATTATTTTAGTCCACTAGTATATACATTTCTTGATGGCCGTTCTTTCTGGGCTAAGATGGAATTTTCAGGACTGTTTCAATTCATATTTCTCTAATGACTAGTGGTATTGAGCATATTTTCATGTATTTTTTAGCCACTTGTACTTCTTCTGTGAGTTTGTCTATTCTGTTCTGTTCTGTTCT
>PVJA010039318.1:0-19217 GCA_004027025.1 Myocastor coypus | reverse complement strand
CTCCTCTTCTCATGCACAAAACATGCCTGGCTTCTCTAAAGAACATCTCAGAATTGAATTCCTTTCTTCATTCCAGACTTCACGGATTTAAGGCACAGCACAAGGACTTCAAGCCAGTCTTTCTCTCTCAGGGAAAAGAGCCCCAAGCTCTCAGAACTTGGTTGTGAAGGCCATGGGCTGCAGCATAGGAACTGATTCAGCCTGTGGCAATAGATAACCTCACAGAGTTCAACTGCCAACCTAAAATACAGCAGCCCTAGCAACATGCCATTTTTCACTGTGAACATCTCCTTAGTTAGGACAGTGTTGCTTACCTTTTTGGGGGTCTTTGGATTCTTTTGAGAAAGCGATGGAAGAATGATGCTCGGTGCTCACACTTAAAATGCTACGTTCAAGACTGACTGGCGGGTACAAGGAAGGACCTGTTAGCCTGTGGCCCCCTGCATTTCCAGAGGAACTCAGCTCCCATGCGCAGCAGCCCCAACAGACAGACCAACCAGTGGGTGTGCAGGAAGGAGCTCTCAGCCTGTGGCCCCCTGCACTCTCAGAGGAAATCAGTTCCTGCCCTCAGCAGCCCTGACCGACAAACTGGCGGGTACGCAGCTAGGACCTCTCCACTTTCAGGCTCCCGCCCCACCACCAGAACTCAGCCCCCACCCTCAGCAGCCCTGACTGACTGGTGGGTGCACAGGTAGGACCTCTTGGCCAGTGGCCCCCCGCACTTCCACCGGAACTCAGCCCCTGCCTTCAGCAGCCCCAACTGACAGACGGACCAGCGGGTGTGCAGGTGGAAGCTCTCCACCTGCACCCCTGCACTGCCACCAGAACTCTATCTACACACACAGCTCGTGACTGGCGGGCACGTAGGCAGGAACACTAGGCCTGCACCCTCCTGCCAACAGAGCTTCTTCCTTCCCCAGAACACAGCTCTGACATCTGCTGTGGAGCCCTGAAGCAAAATTCCCTGCAGGGAGGCTGGGGGTCAGACCCTACCAGCTAACCCAGGAACTGAGCATCTTGCCAGAGGAGCACAACGGGCTCTCACCCAAAAGCTACACCAGGAAGAAGCTGAGCACAGCAGCCAGACCCAGACAGGCACATCTGGACAAGATCAAACTTGGTAAATCTAGACCCAAATTTCAGTAGTCACTAATGGAATAACTTCACCAAAGTTCTGCACCAAAGGTCAGAGATCACTGCTATACAGAATGATACAAAGAGCAAAATGCAATCTGAGGTCCTAAGCCCATCCACAACAAATACAGGAGACATTACTATAGAAAGTGGGAATCATGCAGCTGAAATCCCTGAATTGTTTACTCTGAACTAAACAAATAAATGCAGAAACATATAGAAGAACTCAGATTGGAGATAAAATCTGAAATAAAAAAAGAAATCTTTGAATTATTAGAGTCTGAAGTAAAAAAAATAGCTACAGAAAAGTATAGATGGAATCATCAGAAATAACCTCTGAAGTAAAAAGAAGACATCTCTAATTTAATCGGATCTGAAGTAAAGGAACAACTGCAGAAAAATAGAGAGGAAATCAGATTAGAAATAATCTCTGAAGTAGAAAAAGAAAGGATAACTATAATGAAAGACTTAATAAATTCCTCTAAAGAAGATATTGATAAAAAATTAGAGGAGAACAGAAAAGTGAAAAGGAAAACAACCAGGATGCAGGAAAAAAAATAAGTTAGGATCTGTAAGATGATGCAAAAATGAGCAATGTGAGGTTAATAGGAATTAATGAGAAAAGAAGAGTCAATATAAATGATATAAAAAGAATGTGGGCAGAAGTAATAGCAGCAAACTTCCAAAGTATGAGAAAACAATCGGACATTCAGGTAATGGAAGCATACAAATCTCCAAATAATATTGACCCAACTAAGAACACACCCAGACCTAAAAAAAAAAAAGTCAAGATCTCAGAAATCCAGCAGAATAGTATACTAAAAACTGCTAGAGAAAACAAACAGATCACATTTAAAGGAAAATCCATCAGAATATCAGCAGATTTCTCTTCACAAACCATGAAGTCAAGAAGAGCATGGAATTTTGCCTGGTCTCTTACTCTCACTTAATACCCTTTTTTTTTTTTTTTTTTTACAAACAATCCATTTACTTGAGAGAGAGAGTATAGCAGTAACTGAAGTTACAGTAGAAGTAGTACATATCTAAAAGACCAGAAGGACCGGCATCCTAAGCATAGTTTTAGTGTTGCACATTGCTATCATCAGTGTGAAAAAACTTTTTTTTTTTTTGTCTTTTTGAGACAAGGTCTCACTGTGCAGTTCTGGCTGGCCTTGAGCTCACTTTTGTAGCCCAGGCTGGTCTTGAACTCGCACTGATCCTCCTGCCTCAGCCTCGTGAAGTGCTGGGATTACAGGTGTGCGCCACCACTCCCGGCCCAGTGTGAAAAAACTTTTGAAGGTTCTTAGACCATTATCTAATTCATCCTGTGTATATAAGTGCATAGTTTGCTTCTGCTATGTTTCCTCTCTTTTCTGCCCCCAGTCATCTCATTGTTTAACCATAAGTCTTTGATTTCCATCCAGCTGTATTATGACTTTCCATTTTTATTTCTTCTTTTGAGTTCTGACACTAGGGAGACTGTACAATATTTACATATGTAGGTCTGGTTTATTTCACTCAGTGAGGACTCAGGACAGAACAGAACCTAAGTGTTCTGCCTCACCCTATAACTCAGTGGTTTCCCAAATTTTTTGTTCAAGGAGATTATGGGACCACAGAAGAAAGGGATAGATGATGTATAGTGTGCCTAAGGAGAGTCACCTAGAGAGAAAATATTCTGTCAGGCTTTCACAGAGAGCAAACTTGTCAAGCAATGGCCATGACTCATCCAGACAGCTGACACTGACAACAGTTCTACAAAGCACTGTAAATGGTTTCAAGGTAAGTCCTGAGGGGAGCTGACTGACCTTGGGAGATACAAAAGTTACATGTTTTATTATGCAGGTCTTGCTTTAACTTGCCTTTAACCACCCAGCAGAAATATTTAACCACGAGGCATAAAATCTAAAGCTAGATTAGTATGCTGAGCTGTAAATGGCTTAAATCATCAGCTTGCGACATTGCCAGTTCTGCCAGAAATCCATTGCGATTATGGAAGAGTGGACTATGTATACAACTACTTTCTCTAAGAAGAAATTTTTTGTACCAACATTGATTAGAAAAATTATCATGTCTACATCCTGTGCTCTGTATAACTACTATCAGGACAACAATATGCATTGTATCAATTATTGGGAATGTACCACTACCATGTTTTTGAAAAAAAAAAAAAAAAAAGAGAGAGACAGCAGTTCTTTAACTTTCATGAAAAAAAAATGCTACATTTCACTTCAGTGCAATTACATGGATGTACCGACTGCCCACATTTTTATTTTTCAGTTTTAACTCTTGTTAGTGCCTGCTTGTAGTAGTGAGTGCACACCTCGTGGGGAGCTGCAACTGTGTATAACACCTCTGCATTCTTTTTTAGCTCTGTACGTCTCTTGATCCCCTTCCAATATGGAGAAGTTGTCTGTCTCCCAATTTTCTATTATCAATTGTTTACTTTGATCTTTATTCTTTATTTTTTTGGTTTCTGAAATTTAAAAAGCCATGAAATATTTAATCTTTTGGGTCTCATTTATTTCATATAATATTATGGTTTCAGCACACCCATTTTCCTATCAAGGACTCAAGTTTATCCATTTTATGTCAGGGTTGTCCTTGTTGTGTGTAAATGCCACATTCTCTGTATCCTTTCATCTGTGTATGTTCATCCATGCTGCTCCCAAGATTATTATAGTTATTAACTGTGCTGCTGTGAACATGTTCACACATGTATCTCTATAATATGAGGCCTCTAACTCTTTGGAGAAGATACCTAGAAAGAGAATAATTGGGGCAAATGAATTTGTAGTTTTAATGTTTGAGAACTCTCCACACTGATTTCCATCATGGCTGTACTGGTTCACATTCACACCTACAGTGCAGAAGGGTCCCTTTCCCCCCACAGACTCTCCAGCTTTGTTATTATTTGATGTCTCACTGACAGCCACTCTCCTAGCCCAGCTACGGACTCTGACTTAGTGATTCCAGTGGCAGCTCCTACCTCCTCCAGTACTCACCCCGCTGCTCTGCACCCAAAGGAGAATGAAGGCAAACTTCCCAGACCGCTGCTTGCTAATCTAGTCAAGGGGTGCAGCTCTGCTAAAAGGCACCCATTTGCCTTGGGCTTCACAATTTTACCAGGCTCTTGGGGATATCCACACACTTAATGATCCAGAAGTTTCTTTAGGTAATTCACAGAGCATCAGAGATTAAACTCCCATAGGGCAGCATTGGAATAAGCTATTCTTTGAGCAGAGTGGTATTAATGTATGGATTTCTCTTCCCTTTCCTGTATCTTTTAATCCAGTTAGAAGGCCATGAGCGGAAAGAAAGGGCAGCTTCCAAAATCCCTAAAGTCAAATTACAGATAGAAAAAGAAGCGATCTTAGCAGAACAGCAGAATTTAAGGAGCTGAGTCACTCCCTTCCCTTTGTTTAACTGTAAACATTATAGGACTCCTCATAAACTTAAATCCTAAATCCATAATCCTAAAACAGAGTTGTGTGGGCTACCCCCTTTCTCTCCATCCAGCTATAATCATAAAACCACCCTAATGATTATTCAGATTTACATTTAGGAAGTCACGCTGACTTCAGAAAAGAGAGAGGAGGGGGAGCCTAGAACCAATGGGTGTCAGACCCTATAAATACTGGGAGCCTGAGTGACAAAGCCGTTTTGCCCACTTTACCCCTCCAAACCAGCTCCTGCTGTTGCCTTGTGATCTTCAACAAATATAAATACATACCACAAAGTGTATGATTGGCAATTCTTTCCTTGTCATACACAAGAGCCTGGACCATTTTTCCCCACTCAACTGTGCTACTAATTTTCTGTAGTGGATTCTACGTGGTGGTCAACTTACTACATCGAGCTGAATTAAACTAGTGTGGTGGTGCTTGCAGGAGGCCCACCTGAGGACTGTTGTCAGCAGCGTAAAGGCAGAAGAGGAGAAGCTGCTGAAATACTGTTAGGGAGGCTGTTTGGAGAAGCTGTTGGAGCTGCTGGAAGCTGCTCCTTCTCTTGGGCTGTTCTGCTGGAGGACCTTGTCGTGCTGGCTTTCACGATGAATGTTGGAGAAGCCTGGGTTCTCATTTTGAGCATTGCTTCCTGGGTCCAGAGGAGAAGAGGCTGCACTGCTCAGCATCAAGAAGTTTGTTGTGTTGGCTTTCCTGATAGGAACACAGCTTTCCTCATTACTGCAGGAGTTCAGATGATGACTGTTGTACTTTTCGGGAGCTCTGGTGCTTACCTTGAGCATCACTTCCTGGCTCCAGGTCAGATCCCTTATCCTGCTAGCACAGATCCTTCACCCTGCTGATCTAGATTTCCTAGCTTCTACCACTAATCTTTCGGCCTTTTCAGCACAGATACATGAAGTGGACCTGCATGAAACTTTGTTGTGGGCTCCTGGCCTCCAGTTGGACTTGCAGCAGGCACTGTTTTGAGCTCTTGGTTTTCAGTTAGACTTGTGCAGGATATAAGGATCAAGGTCCTCAACTGGAGCTTTTAGTGTTTATTTGTGTGGACAGATTTCCTATGCTTCTTGTATACGATTCTTGAATGATTCTTTATAAAATACTGTTATAAAATATGCCCTGTATTATTTTTTTTTTTGCCTTTCAAGAACCCCAAACTGTGCTGTTTGCCTAAAGTAAAACTCTAAATATCACCCATATGCAGTCCCATCACAGAGAATCAACCCATTTGACTCTCTGTCTCTGTCAACCCGCCAACAACCTCTCTCTCCTGTGTAGTTATCTCCCTAATGTCCCAAGAGCTAAACCTAAAACTTATAGCTGGAAACTAAAAAGTAGCTTAGAGAATGGCATTGGTGCAGGGAACCTCCAACTCATAGGAGAAAAATGATCTCCCAACCTGAAAGGTACCTAGAATGAGTTCATTTTCTCTAAAACTAAAGAATGAATTTTAATAACAAATGGAAGTTATGGACAGAATAGATTTATTGGGAGAAAGAAAGCTCCTGTCTGAGAGAGGGACAGGAAGGGGGTGTCAGAGTGCATTATCCTTGGGAAGCTGTTATGGTTTATGTCTAGTTGTCCCCCCAAAGCCTCATGGAGTCATTGGGCGGGGACTGCTAGAGTTTGAGACTTGATCCATGATCCCTGGGATTATAGGTTTTAGTACTGATGGGATTATGGGTGGAAGTACTTCCGGGATTATGGGTGTAGTCTAGGGCGGGAGCTAAGGCGGAGAGCCTGAATGTATTATAAAGAGAGACAGAGAGACAGACTAGAGCTCGAGCTGGTGCTGCTGCTCTGCTGCCGTGTTGGTTGGCTAACTCTGCCACCATTTTGCTGCTGTTCTGCCGCCTTGAACTGGATGCTCTCCGCCGTGCTCCACTCAGCCTTGGGCCAACCGAATATGGACTGAAACCTCCTCGAACTGTGAGCTAAATAAACCTTTCCTTCCTTCATTGAGTGTTGGGTATTTGTCCCAGCAATGAGCAAAAAGTAACTAATACAGAAGCTGTCTTTTCCAGGGACTTTAATAGGCTGAAGTGATGTAATGGTCAGGTTTAAGGTGGTGGAGAACATGGGAACTTGCTTAGGTGGGCATGAAGTAGGATAAAACTGTGGGCAGCCAATGAGATTATAAGCATCATTGCCCAGTTAACATTGGTTATATTCAATACTAAATGGGGAAGCGAGTTATGTAGCAAGCAGGCATAAGTATGGAACAGGGTCTCTTCCTGTTGAGGGTTGGGTTAGTGACTCATTTGGGCTTCTTTAAGGTGATTGATACCTACTTAGAATATCAATCCCTGATGCCCATCCCTAGAGAAGTATGTA
This sequence comes from Myocastor coypus, assembly GCA_004027025.1. Lineage (NCBI taxonomy): Eukaryota > Metazoa > Chordata > Mammalia > Rodentia > Myocastoridae > Myocastor > Myocastor coypus. The sequence continues at coordinate 12,285 of PVJA010039318.1, read as the reverse complement.
GCTGTATTTCCTCTTTTGTCATGAGGTCTGGCCCATAGGGAGCGTCTGTCTCTTCTAAGTTGCAAAGTCACCTTGTCTTCTATCTTGTCCTTGAGGGCCTGGCCCTGTCTAACTGCCTATAATATTTCTGTCTAATTCAGCTGTCTACAACAGTATCAGTTTTTGAAACATTACCCCCAAATGATTCCCAGATCACACATTTGGGAACTAGTTAATAACAGCAACAGTCCTCTGGTCTTTTAAAACTCTTTAGTCCTAGAATCAGAGACTCAGGACCATGAATTTGGAAGGAATTCAGAACGGTTCAGGAGCATGCAGTGAAGCACTGAATACTCACATGTCATGAGGGTGAGGACGACACAGGTTTCTTCTTTCTCCAAAGAAATTTTCCAACCCTTGCTTTATCCCAAGAACCTTATTCCACAAGGGGGAAAAAGCTCAAAAAACTAAGAGAAACCTGAGGTACTGATAACTTCATTATTTTTCAGGAACGCTTGCAGGGGCCCAATAGCTCTGCTAGTGTTTGTGGCTGTCTTCATGGACTCTCAGGGTCATTTTTACCACAGATACAAGGAACTCCTCAAAGTAAAGTGCCCCATCTTCACTGACATTCAACTGTTTGAACCAGTCGTCTGCACTCTTTTTTTGTGAAGGGTGAAAGTGAAGAAAGCCAGAGTTTAAGATCTAAAGAACGTTGAAGTACGGCGGTCTGAAGAGGACCACTCAGAAGACCAATGTCCTGGGCCTCATCAGAGCCAGGGAGAGAGCCCCATCCACATGCAGCCCCTCTTCACCTTTGTGTAGCAAAGACACTCAATGGTCAGCAGTCTCTTCAAGTCACCTTGTAGAGGACTTTGGTGTACCCTACCACCACACAGTACTTTTGGAACACATTGTTAACATCCTCGAAGGCCTTCTCCAGTTCAGTCAACACAGTGCGGAAGGGCTTGTGCACCTGAAAGTGGGAGGCACATGGGGTGTCCTGAACTGGGGACGGACCTCTGTGGGCACTGCCACTCACAGGATGCAGACTCCAAGTAATGGCTTTGACCTGGCCTGTTCCACCCAAATAAGGAACACCAACAGCCAGGTGCATCTTTAACAGATGGTATAGATAAGATGTAGGAGAGGGTGCAACACACACACATACACACACACACACACACACAGTGTCACTAACTCTCCCTAAGGCCCCACTTCCTTCCCAAGGAAGGCTCAGCCTGGAAAGTGACTGCCCTTGCTCACTGGACAGCATGAGGGATTGTACTCATCCCATAGCCCTGCCTGGCTCTCACTCCCCAGGACACCCCAGCTCTTTCTCTTCGCTTCACAAAGGAGGCTCTTCTAATCCCTCTGCCCCTCCTGCAAGGAAGCCCAAAGTGTGGGGCAGGTCTGGATAGTCCTACTTACCAGCTGCATTCAATACAGAGTTTATGAGGAAAATACATGGCTGAGTGTAAGCTCCGTTTTATAGCAGATAAGTGGGGCTGCCCTATTGCTTCAGGTCTTGCAGAGTCGCTGTACCTGTGTTTCCCAACCAAGCAGGTGTGGCAATCTCTGCCCAGAGTGATTATTTGAAGCAGGTGATGGATACGGGAAGAGGAAGACCTTGGTGAAGCAAGAGAACTATGGGAAATCCTTTTCCAGAGGGTCCCTGCAGCCCTTTTCTTACTCCTCTCTCTTCTTCTGTGGCCAGCTGACATATCATTTAAACTGAATTTAAAGAGAATACACCATTTTGAATGTGTATGTAGATATTCTTCTATGGTTTTCATCAAAATCTTTCCAGTTTTATTTTAACAAGGAAAGAACCAAAAACAAGAACAAAGACAAAAACAAAGCACCATAAGACAGCAAAAGTGGTCCAGAATTTCAAAACAAGAATAAGAAATTAACAACAGTTGTTTTATTATGTACTGTTATCAAATTTGTTTCTTAGACTACCTGATATAGACGTGTAAGATTGATCAAAAGTTTAAAACATTAACTCTTCCTTTCCATAAATCTTGATTTTCTTCCTTTGCATTTAAAAAAAATTATGTTAGAGTATAAAATAATAGATAAGACATTAGAAACAACACATGTCTGAAAAATAGAAAAAACAAAAAGCAGAGAAGGTATTCAACAGTGGTTGTTATGTTGCACGTTGCTGTCTTCAATCCAGCTGCTCAGATATTAGTACGTAAAATTGATCAAAGTAATAATTTTAAGCATTAATTGCTATGTTCAGAAAACTAATGGAAGGTTGGAGAGATAGCTCCCAACTTGTCTTTCTCTTTTACTATATCGATTTTATCTTTTAGATTTTTTTTTTATAATTTCAGGTTCTTCTTACACTAGGGAGATAATAAGATGTTTAGACATATGGGTCTGATTTAATTCACTTATGAATACAGCCTCTAGCTGCATCCATTTACCTCTAAAAGCCTCAAATTTATCTTCCTTCACAGCTGAGTTCTACTCCATTGTATACAATTACCACATGTTTTTATCCATTCATTGGTTCATGGGCATTTGGGTTGTTCCTAAGATTTAGCTATGACAAATTGTGCTGCTATAATTATGAGTGCACATATATCACTGTGGTATAATGTTTTCAATTTTTCTGTAAAAATACCTCCAAGGGGAATGGCTGGGTTGAATGGGACTTCTAATCCTAGTTTTTTGAGGAGTAACCACACTTTTTCATGGAGGGTGTACCAGTCCACACTCCCACCAACAGTGAAAAAGTGTTCCTTTTTCCTTACAGTCTCGCCAGCCTTAGTTATTGGTTGATTTTTTTTAAATGATAGCCACTATTTTTTTTTTTCTGGAGTGAGATAGAATTTCAGTGTTATTTTAATTTATGTGTCTCAAATGAACAGTGCTGTGGAACATTTTTTCATGTTTTTATTTTCTGTTTGTTTTCTTCTGAAAAGTGTCTTTTTTTTTTTTTTAAATATTATGGCTGGCTCAGCCTTCCATGGTGGGTGGGACTGGTGCAGCATGTGGTGCAGGGGATCAAACTGTGGTCTTTGTGGTTGCCTAAGCTTGCCTAAGCAAGCACTTTAGAGCAATGAGCCATCTTGCTGGCCCTGAGAAGTGTTTATGCATTTCAGATGTCCATTTTTTTTTTTATTGGGTCTTTGAATTTTGGGGGCCTGATTTTCTCTTATTTTTTATATATATGCTAGATAAAAGTCTTGTCTGAGTGACTGTTGGTTAAGATTTCTTCCCAATTTGATCGTCTTTTCACTCTGTTGCTGGTTTCTTTTTTTTTTTTTTTTTTTTTTTTTTTTTTTTTTTTTTTTTTTTTTTTTTTTTTTTTTTTTTGTCTTTTTTGAGTCAGGGTCTCGCTATGCAGTTGAGGCTGGCCTTGTGCTCACTTTTGTAGCCCAGGCTGGTCTCGAACTCTCACCAATCCTCCTGCTTCAGCCTCCCAAGTGCTGGGATTACAGGCGTGTGCCACCACGCCCGGCCAGAATTAATTTTATTTTTCTTTTCACTTTTCTTACAGTGCTGGGGATCGAACGAGGGCCTCCGACACACCAAGCCCAACCTATCCCCGTTACGCCACACCCTGGCGACCGCTGATTTCTTTTGATGTGCAGAAACTTTTGAATAAGATGAGATGTCAGTTGTTGATTCTTTGAAGTTCTTCATGGGCAGTTTGTTTTTTTTTTTTTTTAATGAACTTTCTACCTCTTCCATATATCTTCAAGATTTCTACCTATTTTCCCTTCCAGTAGGTGTGCTGTTTCTGTTTTAATGTTTTGGACTTTAATGCATTTTGACTTTACTTTAGTGCATGGATCTACTTTAGTTTTCTGTATGTGGAAAGCCAGTTTTTACCAGCACCATTTATTAAAGAGGCTATCTTTCTTCCAGTGAACCTGTTTGACCTCTTGGTCAAATATAATGTGGGTGAGTGTATTTGTCATTTGTGTCTGCATCTTCTAATCTGTTCCATTGTTCCTCTGGCCTGTTTCCTTTTGCCAGTGCCAGGCTGATTTTTATCACAGTAGCTTTGTAGTATAATTTTAAGTCAGGAGTTGTAATGCATCCTGTCTTGCCTTTGTTGGCCAGGAATGCCTTTGCTATTCTCAGTCTTTTCTGGTTTCAAATGCATTCTAGGAATGTTTTTTCTGTATCTGTAAGGTATGGCAATGGTATTTTAATTAAGATTGTGTGAAATCTATAACTATTCTATGAGAATGTTGCTTTTTCTATACAGGAGCAACATCTTTCCATTTTCTGAAATCTTTGATCTCTTTTTTCAGAGTAGTGTAATTTTCTTTGAATAGATCTTTTACTTCATTTGTTAGGTTAATTCCTAGGCATTTAATTTTTTTGTATAATTGTGAAGGGTATTGTTTCTTTCATTTCTCTCTCACTGCATTCGTTGTTTGTGTAGAGAAATGCGATTGGTTTCTGGGTGCTGACTTTGTATTCTGCTATGCTACTGAATTTGTTTATTAATTTTAGGAGTCCCTTGCTGGAGCTTTTTGGGTCTTCCATGCAGGGAATCACATCATGTGCAAATAATGATAGTTTAATTTCTCCCTTTCCAATTGTTATTCTTTTTATTTGTCTTTCTTGTCTAATGGCTTAGTCTAATGTTTCCAGAATAATACTGAATAGGAGTGGTGATAGTGGACATCATTGTTTTGCACCGCATTTTAGAGTAAAACCTTGAGTTTTTCTCCTCTTAGAATTATGTTGTCTGTTGGTTTGCCATAGATAGCTTTTATTGGGAGATATAAGCTATCTATTCCAATTTTCTATAGTGTTTTTTATCATGAATGACTACTGAACTTTGTCAAAAGATTTCTGCATCCATTGACATGATCATGTAGTTTTTGGTTTTGGCTCTGTTGATACAGTATAGGTTTATACTGTATCATTTATAGATTTGCATATATCGAACCATTCTTGCATTCCTAGAATGAATCCCACCTGGTCATGTTGTATAATCTTTCTGATGATGTGCTGTATTTTTGCATCCATATTCATTAGAGAGATTGGCTTGTAGTTCTCTTTTTTTTTGGTTGTATCTTTCTCCAGTTTTGGTATCAGTGTGATACTTGCCCCCATAAATTAATTAGGGAGTATTGCTTCCTTTTCAATTTCATTGAAGAATGGCATTCATTTTTCTTAAAATTTTCTGAGGAATTGGACTGTGAATCCATTGGGATCTGGGTTTTTCTTCATTGGTTAGTTTTTCATTGCTTTTTTAATTCCATTGACTGATCTTGGGTTATTCAGAGATTTTATATCTTGTTGCTTCAGTTAGTAAATTGTACCCATCTAGGAATATGTCCATTTTTTTCTGTTTTCCATCCTGTGAGAATAGAGTTTCAAAGCATGTATTGATGATCTTCTGAACTTCCACAGAATCTGTAGTAATTTCTCCATTTTCTTTCCTTATTGCTTGAATTAAAATTTTTTCTTTTTTTTGATGAGGTTGGCTATGGGTTTACCATTTTATTTAATCTTTTAAAGATCCAGCTATTCAATTCATTAACTCTTTGTTTCTTTGTCTCAGTTTCATTAATTTCCACTTTGGTCTTTATAATTTAATCCCATCTTTGGGCTTTGGGCTTGGTTTGTTCTTCTTTTGCTAGAAGCTTGAAGTGCAGCATTAGAGGATTTATTTGTTTTTTCTTTGGTTTTCCTCATGTGTGAGATCATTGCTATAAATATCTCTTGGAGAACCTCTTTTATTGTATCCCACAAATTCCAGTAAGTTGTGTTTGAATTTTTGTTGGACTGTAAATATTGTTTAATTTCTTATTTAATTTCATCTGTGACCCATTGATTGTTGAGGAGGATCTTATTTAATTTGTATGTGTCTAATTTTTAATTTATTTTTTCTTGTTTCAGAACCTTTGTTTATTCACTCATTTTTGTGGCCGACTCAGCCCTCCCTGAGGGCAGGGCTGGTGTAGCATGTGGTGCCGGGGATCAAACCGCGGTCCCTGCAGTCGCCCAAGCTTTCCCAAGCAGGCACTTTAGACCACTGAGCCATCCCGCTGGGCCCCTCTATGGGGTTTTTGTAAATTCTTTTGTGATAATTTCCGTTTTGAACTGTGCCTGGATAACATGCATGGGATAATATCAGTTATCTTGCATTTACTGAAGCATAATCTATGTGGACTGACATGTGGTCCATTTTAGAGAACATCCTATGTGCAGCTGAAAAAAATGTGTATTTAGATGTTATTGGGTGGAATATTCTGTAGATGTTCACTAAGTCCATTTGTTGAAGTTTTTTTTTTAAAGAGATTTTCTTTCCTTGTCCCTAGCTGCAACCATGTCTTCAAAGTCTGAAAAGCTATCTTCAGTTCATTCAAACAGTTTTGCCAGCTTTTCATAGAATTTTTATTTTCCTGGATATCTCTTTAACTCTGTTTCATGCATCTATTTATTCCCCATGTTGCTCATTTAGGGTTTTCATCATCTTTCTATGCTCTTCTATTTTTTTAAAAATCATTATCTTCCTTAGATAAGCTCAGCAATTTTTTCATTATAGTCATAATTATTCTTTAGCCTGGGAGATTATTTCTGATCTGATTTCTTCTGTACCCACCTGGAGTTGTTTCTTTACATCAGTTGTAATCATTTCAAAGATTTCAGGTATGTGACTTCCAATTCTACGCTGATGTCTCCTGGACTTGTTCTGAATGGGCTACAGGACTGCAATTGTATTTTGCTCCTTTGTCTTATCATTTTCTAATCCAGAAAGAATTCTTTTTTTTTTTTTTTGTCTTTTTGAGACAGGGTCTTGCTATGCAGTTCAGGCTGGCCTTGAGCTCACTTTGGTAGCCCAGGCTGGTCTTGAACTTGCACTGATCCTCCCGCCTCAGCCTCCCAAGTGCTGGGATTACAGGCATGCGCCACCACGCCTGGCAAGAATTCTTTATTTAACTTCTGTGACAATTTTTGTGAAATTTTGATAGTAAGTTTCTATGTCACTATTATCAGAGCCACTCTATACAGAGGCTCTTCTTCAGGGATATCTTCTGTGTGTCAGAGATTCTTGGTTTATGTCTGTCTCTAGATCCTTCCATCTCTATTGCCTGAGAGTCAGATATTGGCTTCCATTTTGCACTGTCCTCCATCTTTCAGCATAGGCCTAGGGGAGGTGAGTGGTGAGGTGCTTCCCAATTTTATTATACAAAGGAAAGTGTGTATTTAAGATAGATATGAAATGTTAGCTTTAGTAGTACAATTAACAACAATGATAACATGAAATGAAATTCAGAAGCTGAAAAACTTTGGGAACTAATGGTTTTCTACTTTAGACAATAGGAGCAAAAGCTACAGTTATATAAGAAAATAGATCATAAATTGGGAATTTGTTAAACTGATAAGAACAGATACTACACTTGATATTAGCCAAAAGGCTGAGAAGCCATATAAATTGGGAATTTGTATGCAAACCAATTCCCCTGAGTCCCACCTGGGCATTTCTGTGCCCTATATCTACAGGCCTCTGTGCAGACCAGTTCACCTGAGCTCTCTCATCAAATACTTAAAAGAGCCAAAGAACTCAAAAACATTAAGAACATTAGTATTGCTGGGATGTTGTATTTTGGCTGGGAGCTTGGACTCTGTATTACCAGGGCTGGGTCACTTCCTACTCTGTGTCCCACAATCACTCATAAACATTGTGCTCTTGAAGGAATTGGGGCCCTCTATCCTGGGAGACAAATGGTAGCTTGAGGCCGTTATGTGATGCACAAGGTATTATCCACTGCTAGGACAGCTAGAACTCTTCAGCTCTGTCTGGGGTGATCACTGTACCTCAGACCCCAGGACGTGGGCTGAAGAAATGAGCCTGAATCTGAAATAAGAAGGACACAGTTCTTTAGAGAAGGCAAGCATGCTTTGTGCACAAGAGGAGAAATAAGGTGGCCAATTCTGCAGGATTTTGGGAGGAGCAACCTCTCTGCACCACTAACAACACATCCCTCAGCTTATCTGGCTTTCAACACTGTGGCTTGGTAGAGTATGTCTAGTACAACAACACATTTTGTATCTATATAATCTAATAAGAGCCTCAGAATATGCCTATTGGAAAACGAAAGCATGTGACCTGCCCTGTCCACAGATAAGAAAGCTGAGGCCCAAGAATGTGAAATGACTCTCCTAGAGTTTTCTCCTGCTGGTGTGTCAGAATCTGCAATGAATCCCCAGTGACCTGGCTCCAGAATATGATCCAATAAGAATAGACTTGGCTGGGAGAACTCCTTTCTTTTTCTTTCCCTCATACAAAGAACAAACATTGACCATGGGCTTAGTCAGCAGCTAGGACATTAATACCTCCTTACGGGACTATATGGATTAGCCTTGGTCATCCAGGGGTATATCACACTTTGTGCTTTCTCTCAGAACATAACTTATAGCTGTGTAACTTTGGGCCAATTACTTAACCTGTCTTTGCCTTAGTCATGTAATGTATTGAGAGCAAATTAAAAATAGATTATATTTTCGCCAGGCAGGGTGGCGCACGCCTGTAATCCCAGCACTTGGGAGGCTGAGGCAGGAGGATTGGTGCGAGTTCAAGACCAGCCTGGGCTACAAAAGTGAGCTCAAGGCCAGCCTGAACTGCATAGCGAGACCCTGTCTCAAAGAGACAAAAAAAAAAAAAAAAAAAAAAAAAAAAAAAAAAAAAAAAGATTGTATTTTCAATCCATGGAATGGGAAAAATATTTGTAAATCATGTATCTGCTAAAGGGTTAGTATCCGGAATATAGAAGAACTCTGGGAACTCAAGAACAACAACAACAAATCCACCCAATAAAAATGGCCAAAGAAGTACAAAGAAGTAAACATTTCTCCAAATGAAATGTATGAACAGATTCTCGACATCACTAATCATTACAGAAATTGAAATTGAAACCATAATGAGATACTCCTCTCTCATCTGTCACGGGCCACTATCTAAAAACATAGAATATAAGTTTTGGCAAAGATGTAGAGAAATTAGGAGCCATGTAAATTGTTGATGGGCATGAAAAATAGTGTGGCTACTGTGAGAAACAGTGTAATCATTCTTTTAAAAATAAAAAGAATAATCCGGAGAATTGAAAGCTGGATGTCAACAGATGAATTTAACAGTAAAAAGTATACATGGAAAGTATACAATGGAAAGTACACAATGGAAAGTCATTCAGCTTTTTTTTTTTTTTTTTTTTTTTTTTTTTTTTTTTTTTTTTTTTTTTGCATGACCGGGCTTCAAACTCACAACTTTGCACTTGCCAGGCAGGCACTTGTGCCACAGAGCTATCTCCCTGGCCCCCTATTCAGCTTTTCAAAGAAACGAAGTTCTCACATAAGCTACAAATGAATTAGCCTTCAGAAGCTTATTCCAAATGAAATGAATTCACAAAAAGACAAGTACTATATCATTTCATTTATTTATTTTATTTTATTTTATTTATTTATTTATTTTTTTTTGTCTTTTTGAGACAGGGTCTTGCTATGCAGTTCAGGCTGGCCTTGAGCTCACTTTTGTAGCCCTGGCTGGTCTCGAACTCACATCAATCCTCCTGCCTCAGCCTCCTAAGTGCTGGGATTACAGGCGTAAGCCACCACGCCCGGCTTATCATTTCATTTAATATCAGGAGTCTAGATGCAATGGCTGATTGATTTTGTCACCTTGAGAAGAGTTGAAGCTTAACTAAATTGGCTCAGCAAGTTTATATCCTAGGGTATAGAGACCCACCCTCGGGTGCCTCACCACCTAGACGATATACAAGGGAAATGAGGAAGGACAGGGAGACCCATTCTTCAGAGGAGGTAGGGTCTGTGCCTTCAGCTTGGTGGTTGTCTCCTGGTTCCTAATGTACACACGTTTCTTTCCTCGTAGGATCACTCTTTCAGCCTTCCAGGGTAGACTCATCAGTCATCTGTGGCAGACCCCTTGGCCTCCCGGTACGGACTTGCACAAATGCTGTAGTCAGCTCCAGACCTTGGACTGAATCCTCAATTCTCCAGTGTGAAAATGCCCTCTGCTGGCTTCCTCATCCAATTCTGTGGCTGGCCGTTGTAAGCCAGTCTTTTGACTTCTTGTATATTTGTACATCTTGTGCTATCTCTGTTTCTCTGATAAGCCCTGACTGATGCACTAGAGTAGTCAGGTTCATGGAAATGGAAAGTAGAACAGTTATTCCCAAGAGGAGGGAAATGGGTGGTGTCCTTGTTTTCTGAGAACAGAGTTTCTACAATTTGTCTGGTTTTTGTTTCCATCTGTTTGTTCTGCTGCTGGGGATTGAACTGAATTGCTCTAGGCAAGTGCTTTCTCTGCTACCTGCCCAGCCTGTAGAATTTCTATTTTGTAAGATGAAAAGGGTTTTGGAGAGCAACGGCACCACTATGCGATTGGACTTAACACTACTGAAATGTGCACCTGCAATGCTGAAGCCAGAGAATCTGCTGTTATGTGCACTTCAGCACAGTTACAGTTTTACAATTTTTAAGGGCTTCTACGTTAAAACATCTACCTTGTGAAGACTGACAATCGGTGTAAAATATTTAAGAAGGGTACTTTCTTAAATGTGGATTACATTTTAATGCAATTTTACATAATTCTTGAACTCAACTCTACATGCTCCAGGGTCGGACTGTGCCTCTGCCACCCAGATACAGTACAGAGGCCAACATAAACAGAACTGAAAATTCAACGCATAATAATTCCAGGTGACAGTAAACTAACAGCAGACACCCAAGGGGCCTCAGTCATGTGTCAGGAGCTGTCCTGAGCGCTTTACGTGCATCGATTCTCTTAACTCTCACAGTAAACCTACAAAGTGCGCACTGCTCAATTCCCAGTACACAGGTGAGTTAATGGAGGCGCATGCAGCTGTAGGATGCTCCATGTCAACCAGATTTAAGTGCCTTGCTCTGTGATGTGCCAGTGTGCACTCCCTGTCCCGACCCTTTCATCCTGGTAACATCTTCCTTGCTTGCCCTTGTAGACCCGACTGAATAGGCATCCACAGCCTCTCTTCCTGCCCCCCATCCATGCAGTGAATTCTTCCCCCCATCACAGCATCAGCCCCGCTGTGCTATGATTCACCTGTTTATTTTCTATCCTTTCTTGGGGACCAGGAGTCTCTTTAAAGCGGAAGCTACATTGATTTCCACACCTTTGTGGGAATGAGCAAGGCTAAATCGAACTTGTGTTCTTTCCCTTTTCTAACGCAGACATCCCCTGTATCACATCTGATGTCATGTTGAGAGAAGGCAGAATATAGATCCATTGATTAAATGCAGTGTAACTTCCTTGGCAGAAGATAAATTCACCCCTAGATAGAAAAACAAGTCCCTTTCCGCCATATAAGGTGACTAATTTTCAACCAATAATCACCCATAGCTTATAACTGATATTCATCAGTAAGTGCTTTATCTGAGTTTCTAGACACCACCTTACCCTGAAGCAACACACCATATTTTCAATGTAGACAATCATCTACTGGTTCTTTGGATGCTCCCAGCAACTTTATAAAATAGATATCACCAGTACAATAATTCCTCTTACACAGATTAGTAAACTGAGGCATAAGGCATTACTAGGTCTTACCCTGAGTTCACTGGAGGATACTCAAGGCAGTCGTGAGGGCTGGGCTCCAGCCAGCACCACGTGCAGACTGACAAGTGAGAGTGTGACCTGCCACCAGGCCATCCTAACACCCTCTCCATGGACAGACAACGCTGGGGCTCTCGACAAGAACAGAAATCAATTCCAAGCTAAGTCAAAGATACTCAGAAAGCCAGTGATGATAAGCTCAAGTACCTATGTTATAGAGTATTAGTATCACAACGCTTTTCTGTCGGAAGGTTGAGAATGTAAGTTAACAGACCGAAAATTGGAGAAAAAGAAGGGCTATGAGGATAGCCAATATTTTGGCCCTAGCCTTCAAGGTTAGTAAAGACTCAGGATATATGAGAACCTGTGCTGTAATATCCTATAACTCAGAGGTGTCCCCAATTTTCTGGTCAAGGAGATTATGGGACCTCAGAGGAAAGGGATAAATGAACTATAGTGCATCTAAGGTGAGTCACCCAGAGAAAAACATTCTCTCAGGCTTTCACAGAAATCAAACTGGCCAAGCAATGGCCATGATTCGTCCCGAAGGCTGACACTAACAACAGTTCTACAAAGTACTGTGTATGGTCCCAAACTTAATCCTGAGGAGATCTGACCTTGGAAGATACAAAAAATGAATGTTTTGTTATAGATGTCTTGCTTTGACTTGTCCTTGATCACCCAGAAAAAAAAAAAAAAAAAAAAAAAAAAAA
>PVJA010039317.1:0-19252 GCA_004027025.1 Myocastor coypus | reverse complement strand
AAAACAAAAAAAAACAACAAAAAAAAAAAAAAAAAAAAAAAAAAAAAAAAAAAAAAAAAAAAAAAAAAAAATTAGAATAAAAACTAAAAAGAAAGACTAGTCTCAATCTCATCACGGCATTTTAATCATTTAATTTTGCTCTATTTCTATTGCAGTAAACACTCAAGTACACAGACTTTAATACAGTTAGAAATCACGGGGCCCGGCGGGATGGTTCAGCGGTCTAAAGCGCCTGCTTGGGAAAGATTGGACGGCTTCAGGGACCGGGGTTCGATCCCCGGCACCACATGCTGCACCAGCCTTGCCCTCGGGATGGGCTGAGCCGGCCATAAAAATGAGTGAATAAACAAACAAAGGTTCTGAAACAAGAAAAAATAAATAAATAGAAAGAAAAAAAAATAAAGAAAGAAAAGAAATCAGTCCAGGGCCTGGCCAAATAGCTCAGAGGTTTAAAGTGCCTGTAAGCAGGTACAGGGGCCAAGAGTCCAATCCCCAGGCCTGCTGACTGCCCTCCCCACCTTGAGATGGCAATTAAGACTGGGCATGGTGGCAAGTGTCTGTAATTCCAGCTCTTGGGAGGGTGTAAATAGGCAGATCACTACCAGTCAGATCTAGTAGTGAGACCCTGTACATCCTGTAGACCCTTCCCAGAAGAAGAAGGAGAAGGAAGGAAGGAAAGAAAGAAAGAAAGAAAGAAAAAAATCAGTCCTGAATAAAAACAATAAAAAGAAAAAAAAAAAAAAAAAAGAAATCAGTACTGATACAATTTGTATACTGCATTTTTGAAATTTGTTTTTGTCTTCTTGAGACAGGGCCTTGCTATGCAGTTCAGCTTGGCCTTGAACTTGTAGTAATCCCTCTGCCTCAGCCTCTTCAGTGCTCAGATTACAAGTGTGCACCACCATACTCAGCTTGCTTTCTTAAAAAATGAAGCCAGGCTTGGTGTGCACACCTGTAATCTCCACAGCAGGGAGCCAAGGTAGGAGATGATTTACTTTCTTTTTCTTTTGGTGGTGCTGGGATTGAACTCAGGACCTTGTGCTTGTCAGGCATGCACCTAAGCCACTGAACTATATCCCCAGCCCCTGAGCCAAGGTATGAGGACTGCCAAGTTTAAGTGCATCCTGGGCAACTTAACAACTAAGCAGGATCTGTATTAAAAGGGCTGGGATAGTGTTCAATCCCTAGGACTGTAAAAACAAAATGAAACAAAAAATTGTCATATATTTTGGTGGTTGCAGTCATCATAGTTATAACACACAAGTTATGCAGTGATTAAGGAGTAAAAACCTACCCAGAGAAAGTGGAGGTGGGCAGCAGGGACAAGACTGTTATTCCCACCTACACAGGTGACCACTGAGCAGGAGAGAACACTGAGGCCTTTCTTCACGTGACTGACCACTGATCAACCAGGAGTTTAAAATACTCAAATGAAAAGACTTATAAAACTGTGATTAAAAACAACAGAGAGAGGGGCTGGGGAGATAGCTCCGTGGCACAAGTGTCTGCCTAGCAAGTGCAGGGTCGTGAGTTTGAACCCGTCTCACAAAAAAAAAAACCAAAAAAAACCAAAAAACAAACAAACAAACAAACAAAAAACAGAGAGGCTGGGGAGACAGCTCAGCAGAATAAGCACTTGCCTGGCAAGCGTTAGGGCCTGAGTTCAATCCCTAGTTCTGAAAAAAAAAAGGGAAAGAGCCCCTTAAAATGGGGTCTGGAGGGGCCCGGCAGGATGGCTCAGTGGTCTAAAGCGCCTGCTTAGGCGGCTGCCGGGACTGCAGTTCAATCCCCGGCACCACATGCTGCGCCAGCCCTGCCCTCAGGGCAGGCTGAGCCGGCCATAAAAATAAATAAATAAACAAAAGTTCTGAAACAAGAAAAAAATATACATATATATATATATATATATATATATATATATATATATATATATAAATAAAATGGGGTCTGGAGGCAGTCACAGCAGAATGACACCAACACAATCCAGGTTGTGGTCTAGGAAGGTGACTTAGGCAGCTTGAATGGGTATTTACCATGTGTGCCCAGACTCAGGCATGCCTCAAGAGGTCATTGGACTCCTCTTCTCCCTCCTAACCCTTTTTCTTCTTTTGGGGAATACTGGAGATCAAATTCAAAGGCAATGGTGTGAAACTGAGCTACACTCCCAGACCTTTTTTATTTTGAGATAGTGTTTTTCAGGCTGGTCTTGAACTTGTGATCCTCCTGCCTCAGCCTCCCAAACCGTTTGGATTATATTATGCCCAGTTTTACATTTCTTATAATCTTCTATGTATAGCCTTGCAACAGCACCTGCTCTTAATTCCAACAGATGTCTCCTTACAATGGAGTATTTACTACCTTGCAATAAACCAACAGGTTGCTCAACACAAGTTCCCATTTTCCTGCTGCCCTTAGAAGTATCTGATCTGTGTCTTACTCCCTTGCAGCTCTTTTTAACTTTTTCTAGGTGATAACAACTTCAGCATTCCTATTTAAAGTTCTAACTAAATATTGTATTTAAATGTAAAAATAAAGATCGTTACTTATTTCTTCACACTACTTACCTTATTCACCAAAAGGTAGCAAAAGAGTACTGAATTCTCCTTTCCAAGAAGTTGGAACCAGAGCAGCTGGGAAGCTCTGAGCTCCTTTTGTAACCATACTTTCCCGACCTCTGTGAGCTCCACTCCAGCCAGCTTAACCAGCAAAACACCACGGGGCTCCTCTGAAAGGTCAGGCAGGTAAGAGGTGAGCCTGAAGGACATGCTGCGAAACAAACTTCAAAGCCACTTGTCTTCTTACCACCCCCTCAATCCAATATATTATGCTTGTTGATAAATACTCTCTAAACGTATGTCTTTTGCTTTCTTTTTCTTCCTTTTTTTGGGGGGAGGGGTGCTACTGAGAATTGAACCCAGGGCCTCTAGAGAGCTACTACAGCCCTATGCTTCTTGCTTTGCTTTGCTTTTCTGTTTTCCTTCCTTCCTTCCTTCCTTCCTTCCTTCCTTCCTTCCTTCCTTCCTTCCTGCCTGCCTGCCTGCCTGCCTTTCTTTCCTTTCTTCTTTCTTTCTTTCTTTCTTTCTTTCTTTCTTTCTTTCTTTCTTTCTTTCTTTCTTTCCATCAGGGTCTTACTACGTCACACAGGTTTGGCGTGAACTTGTAAACCTCCTACCTCATCCTGAGTACTGAGATTACAGGCACGCACCATCATGCTAGGCCTCATTCATTACTATAGTCAAGATTTATTTTAAAACAATACAAGTGTACAAGATGGAATACTTTCAAAAGCCCATTTCTGTAGCTCTGGAATACAAAAAGAGATTTAACCAACTTAACCTTCTTTTTTTCAATCTTCTAGATCTGTTTCTACATATAAACACCTAAAACTGCACATACAGTTAAACAATGGAGTTACTACTACTAGAACTATAGAAATTACTTTCTCATCTAAGTGAAGTTGTTCAAGGTCTTCAGTTCTGGAATAAACACACACGCAGAAACAAAAACAGAGGGGGCTGGGGAGATAGCTCCGAGGCACAAGTGCCTGCTGGGCAAGTGCAAGGTGGTGAGTTCAAACCCTGGTCCCACAAAAAAAAAAAAAAGAAAGAAACAAAAATAGAACTAATAAATAAAATTGTTAACCTATTGAAGATATCCTCCCATGTCAAAAAATACCAATCTACAACATTATTCTAATTATACTGTTGTTTTTTATACAAAAAAGTATTTTCTTATACACAATAAAAACCATTACTTTTTAAGTATTTTGTGAAATGACTTCTAGACAATTGTAATAATTTGTATTCAAGGTAAGATAGTATAAAGATCTATTTCCCAAACTCTAGATAAAATTTTAAGCAATTTAGCTTTAATGATAGAATTCCTTTTTTTTTTTTTAAAAAAAAAAAATTTACTTCTAAGGAGACAAGGTCGCACCTTGTTGCCCATACTGGCCTTTAAATCCTTGGCTCAAGAAACCCCCATTGCAGCCTCCTGAGTGCAGCCCACAGACCTGTTTTCTTGTTTTCGCCTGTGCACCTCCCACCTAGTCCTTCAATTCTCTGGGTCTCTAGTGAAGCAGACACTCCTGACGGACTACTCTTAAGGGAGGTGTGATCATGTACTGTGGTGAATGCTGATTAGCACCATCATTATTTTTAAATGGTGGTAAAGTTCCACATTTATTAAAGGTAGAACAAAACAGGCTCTGCAGAATGAGTCTGAGCTGAGTAAAAGTAGGAAAAAAGGGAGGGAAAAAAAAGCACCCTATGACACAGGGTAAGCTACTGTGAAAAGATAGGAGAGGGGCCTGGTGGGATGGCTCAGTGGTCTAAAGCACCTGCTTGAGAAAGTAGGGACCGTGGTTCGATCCCCAGCACCACATGCTGCACCAGCCCTGCCCTCGGGATGGGCTGAGTCAGCCATAAAAATGAGTGAATAAACAAAGGTTCTGAAACAAGAAAAAATAAATAAATAAATAAAATTTAAAAAAAGAAAAGATAGGAGAGCTATTTTTTTTTTTAATTGTAAACGACGTTTCCGTTAATCCCCCTCAAAGTACTCCATCTTGCTCCAAACAAAATCTCTCTTGCCACCTGCTGAGTCCATTCCAGAAGTCCTTTCATGACTGTCACTAGCTGTGGTGTAGACCTGCCTCAATGTCTTCAGCCAGTTCAGAACACCGGCCTTGCATGGTCACTGTGACTGCAGGAAAGTCATGTCATACAGTATTAGATCCAGCGAAGAGAGTGAGGAGGACACATAGCAGGACTCTGCTTTTCCATCTGATGGCACTGGGAAGAAGCATTCATGACATTCTGCTCACACTTCAGAAAGACATGAATAAAAAAAGGACTTCTAGAATGACTTCAAAAAGTGTCAAGAACAGGGGCCTGGCAGGATGGTTCAATGGTCTAAAGCGCCTGCTTAGGAACGCTTGGGCGGCTGTAGGGACTATGGTTCGATCCCCAGCACCACATGCTGTGCCAACCCTGCCCTGAGGGCAGGCTGAGCTGGCCATAAAAATAAACAAACAAGCAGAAGTTCTGAAACAAGAAAAAAAAAATAAAAAAGACCAAAAAGAAAAGAAAAAAAAGTGGCAAGAACAGTGGGATACAGATGTTCAAAATGAGGGGAGAATTCTGAGGGGAATCAATGATGATGTGGCTTTTAATGTAATTAATTTTTTTTTTTTTTTTGTCTTTTTGAGACAGGGTCTCACTATGCAGTTCAGGCTGGCCTTGAGTTCACTTTTGTAGCCCAAGGTGGTCTCAAACTCCACTGATCCTCCTGCCTCAGCCTCTGAAGTGCTGGGATTACAGGCGTGAGCCACCATGCCTGGCTGTAATTAATTTTTTAATAAATGTAAATATTCACCATGTCATACCTGATCACACATCGTGTATATTTAACTACTTTGAACTAAACTCAATAATTCTCTATTTTAGGACTCTGTTCCTTTTCTTCAAAGCTTAGGGCAATTTTTCCCTTGCTTTCTATCTTCTACCAAAATAAGCTCTGAAGCCTTAACGGTATACTCAGCACTATAGATTAGTCTAGTCCCAGCAATGGTGGTGATCTAGGTAGGACATGTGTGCCATACCAGGCTACTTGTGTTATCGAAAGCTTTGAAAGCTTCACCAGCACTGAGACAAACACTATAGTAGTCAAAGTCAAGGACCATAATCTAAGCATTGAGGAGGCTGAGCCAGGAGAATGGTGACGTCAAGGCCAGTCTAGACTGGACTTACGTGGGGGACCTCATCTCAAAGGGGTTAAAAAGAGGGTAGTCAACCCTTGTGGGTTGAACAACTGAATCCTGAAAGAGTGAGCAATTGAGTTTAAAAAGAGGGAGGAAGGAGAAAGAAATTCTGGAGCCAAACTCGTTTTTAGTTTACAAGGGCTCAGGCTTCCACTCATAGACAAAGAAAGGATTTAAAATGCCTTTTTTTGCAATTTTATAAATAATATAGTTACTTAATATAATAGTAATAACAACAGTCTTACTTACTTCTCCATGAAGATATAATAGGTAAAGTAATGGGAATATGTTCAATTTCTAAACCATTCTCAGTTATCCGATGTAATCGTCCTCGTAATTTAACATTCTTTCTTATAAATTCCGCTGGAATATCTGAAGATCTTGTAAATTTAGATGTCTATAGATTTGTAAGGAGAAAAACATAAACCTGTGCCATTCTTTTCATTTTGAATTAAAAATATGACATGGTTAACTAAACATTAACAAGACAGTGGGGCTAGCTCAGTGGTAGTGCTTGCCTAAAGCACAGGAGGCCCTGCAACACAGAAAAACAAAAATCACTGAAATAAAAATAAGAAAAAAACATTGAAAATTTTTAATTTGGTTCTTTATTTTGTATTAGTACTTTTATATGAGTTAATCTAAAGTATTTTTAGGAACAGTTAGAACCCATTATTCATAAAAGAAAAAACAGAAAGAAGTCATTATGCACTATTTTGCTATTTTAAGCTACTATATAAGCCTAAAATTTATTTATTTATTTATTTTTTAAATAAACCTAAAATTTAAACAAAACTAAGATAAATTAAATTAGATCCCCTACCAACAAGTTTGTTTTTTCCATTTTTCTTTTAATCTTTTAGGAGAAAAAGGCAAAAATTTAAAAAGAAAAAGCCAATACTGGGGATTTATTTCAATCCCTAACAGGTAGGTGGTTGGTTAGTCAGTAATTTGTGTGTATTTCTTTCATATTAGCAATGCAACCAGCCATAATCACAGTAACAGCAGGATAAATTAATACCTAAGTTTCTAAGGCATGAAACTGAACTGAACATTTTCCAAAAACTATAATGATGCAGACTACCGCGGGCCTCCCCACAACCTCCCGCATGTTCTCCAGGGTATACTTTGATCTGGCTTCTCAGTTACTTAGCCCAAGAACACTCTATACAGCCAGTTTCTCCCTCACTCTTCACTTTTATTGTTTCAAATAAACTTTGTTAAAAAAGAAAAAAAAAAACCACATCTGGAATATGAAATATATCATGGGATAAATGACTTAAGTTTCTCTAGCAAATTAATGACATGAGGGAGAAAAAGTGTTATATGTGTGTTATAAATGTGTGAATAAATGACATGTAGAAAATAACATGAATGGACCACTTTTTAAAGATTCTACTGTGACAATCAAGAGCATCTGGATGTGGAATAGGCCTTGGCTGATACTAAGAAATTATTATTAATTTTTTTACATGTGATAATCCATAAGACATACTGACATTATAAATCTTGATACTATTAAGTAGAATGCACATAACAACACCTTCTTGCCAAATGTTTATATGAATTTAATAAGGAAACAGACAATTGTACATTATGAGATATTCTATAAGATGTCTGGCCTGGATTCTCAGAATGCCAATATCATAATCGATAAAAGTTGAAAAATAGGGGCTAGGGAGATAGCTCCGTGGCACAACTGCCTGCTTGGCAAGTGCAAGGTCGTGAGTTTGAACCCCAGTCCCACAAAAAAAAAAAAGTTGAAAAATAAAAGTGGAAATATTATTCTAGATTAAAAAATGGTAATGACATAGATTTGGTTATAATGTATGATTTTTTATTTCACACTAAACTACAACCCCATCCCTTTTCTTTCTCTCTCTCTTTCTTTTTTTTTTTTTTTTTGGTGGTGGTACCAGGGATCAAACTCAGGTCTTTGTGCTTGGCAGGCAAGCATTTACTCCACTGAGCTATCTCTCCAACACACACTCTCTCTCTTTTTCTTTTTTTTTTTCTCTTAATTTAGAGATAATCACTAATTGCGAAGATTGAGCTCAAACTTATAATCCTCCTGCCTGAGTTCTAGAGAACTCAGAATACCAACACTGCAAAGCTCTGGAGTTCAGTCCCATGTATTACACACACACACACACACACACACACACACACACACACACACACACACACACACAAAGGCCAGCTTTGAGAAGGAAAAAAGAAACAGGAAGTGCATTTTAAGTAATACTATTGCTTACAAATATTATTCTACTTATGAGAGTACCTAGAGTAGTAAAGCCAAAGACAGAAATGGGGATAATGGTCCACAGGTACTGAGGAGAAAAGTAGGGGTTATTGTTTAGTGAGCACAGGGTTTTTTTGCAAGATGGAAAGAGTCCTACAGATGGAGGGTGCAGATCCTGACAGGATAGTAGGAACAAATCTAATACTGCTGGAGTTGATATATGCTTAAAATGATTAAAATGACAAATTTTACATTATGGGTATTTATGTTATGTGTATAAAAACTGTAAAAACACTTGCAATTCTTGACTTACAAGTGGAAATGTACATCTATTACTAAAGCTTTATTGGAAGAGCAAAAAACAAACAAACAAACAAAAAACCCCACTATTCAAAGCATGAGTTATTTAGTACAAATACAAAAGGACATAATTATAAACTTTTTTTTTTTTTTTTTTTTTGTCTTTTTGAGACAGGGTCTCGCTATGCAGTTGAGGCTGGCCTTGAGCTCACTTTGTAGCCCAGGCTGGTCTCAAACTCGCACCAATCCTCCTGCCTCAGCCTCCCAAGTGCTGGGATTACAGGCGTGAGCCACCACCCCCAGCCATAATTATAAACTTTGATGCAAACCTAAAAGCACCACTTTTGAAGAATACTTCAATATCTGAAATGCAAATTTAGTTACTACAACATTCCAAAAAGCTAAATCCTTTTCATATTAATTTTTAAATGTCAAAAAGTGATTATGGAAATATATCCTGCACAATTATTTTCTGTAGATATTACTTTCAAGCCAATATCTTAAAATATATTTATCACTGTTCTGCGGAGCTAGCTCAGTAAAATAAGTGCTTGCCTTGCAAGCACAAGGGCCTCAGTTTAATCCTTGGTTCCGGGGGGGAAAAAAAAAAAAGTATTTATTACTGCAAAATACTGTTTAAAAGCTTCATATTTGAATAATGATACACTGTTTGAGATTAAAAACTGTCCTTTTAGAACCAACAAACTACGTATTTTCCGTTTGTTAACTCACCAGTCGAATACTCCTTAGAAATAACATTAGTCCAGCAATGGCCATCCCAGTGCTGATGTTCTACAGAAACAGATTTAAGGATTAATTATCACTGACGATGGTCAAGTATTAATTAGAAGGGAGGGGGCAGAGACTTTCTTCCCTATTTCCAACAGCATTAAGTACTAAGTAGTATTCGAATGATAACTTGCTTCTTCCCAAAACTTCATGCACCTTATTCATTAATCTTCTCTCAGTCTTTTCCAGTCTGGCGTACACAATAACTTGATTATATTACTTTAACCTATGAGTTCCTTGAATGCACAAAAGGCCTAATACTGTCTGTACAGTGCCCACAAAAATGAGTACCACCACGGCTTAAGCACCTGCCTGTAAGCGCGAGATCCTGACTTCAATTCTCCATACCAAAAAACTCAGAAAATTTTAGTAAAACACAGCACCTTGACAAACATATGTGGGTGAATGAATGGGGACAACACCGTGATATTTTAAAACTGATTTCTTTAAAATTCGGAACTTAGGGGCTAGGGAGATAGCTCCGAGGCACAAGTGCCTGCTGGGCAAGTGCAAGGTCGTGAGTTCGAACCCTGGTCCCACCAAAAAAAAAAAAAAATAATAATAATAATAATAAAAATAAAAATAAAATAAAATTCGGAACTAAATGAAAAATTAAGACTGCTAACACTCCCTCAAAAACAGCAGTAATCTAACATATTTTCCTTCTAGAAATACAGCTAGCTAAAAGATTTTAAAAATCGACCCTGGGCCTGTTCTTGGGGTACTGTGGATGGGTAATTCCAAATAACATATCCGTGTATTGAACTGCTTCCTCCCACGTCTTTCTAATGTCTCTGCAAGTGAGGGCGCTAAGCACACGACCACTGAGCGACATCTCCAGCCCTCAGTCCAATTTCTAACTTCAGATAACCCACGCACCCATTTCTTAATTTCAAGAAATAAGGCCAGATCAGACAGGTAAACGTTTAGAGGTTTACCGATCATTCCTGCCGCAGAGATTTGCCTAGCACTTTCTAGGCGGCAGGCACTGCTCCCCGCAGGGCTCCGGGGCTGGGCGGGGCGCCCTCGGCCTGGCACCGAAAGCGGGGCTGCGGAGCGCGTGCAGAGCACGTCCCCGGCGGCTCCCCGCCACTCCGCGGGGCCCCGCCTCCCCCGCCTTCTGGGCCGCCCAGGCCCGCAGCTCCGGCCTTGCGAGACGCCGCGAGCGCCGGGCTCTTCCCTGCTCGGGCTCGCGCTGCTCCTTCCCCAGCTGTGACCCCGCCAACTCCCGCCCACCTCTGCGCTTTCGCGCGGCCGCTGCTTCCCCTGGGCGCGAGGCCACCTAATGGGTCTCCCCAGCTCCTGGAGCCTCGTTGTCGTGGCCGCACGGCCCCACACTTCTCCAGTCGCTTCCTCAGCCCCCATCTAGCAGCAACCATCGCCGCCATCACCCCACTGGCGACTCCGCGCCACCTCCAGAATCTGGGGGCCGCGTCGCCCTGGGCGGCCCGACCCCGCGCGACGTCTTGCGGCCACCCCGCCGCCTCCCTGGCCAAGTTCTCGTCGGGCCTGCGGTACCTGGACGAGACGCAAGTGATCGTCCACCCACTGCGAGACCCGTGTCACCATATTGGGGACCGCTTGGTCCCGCTTGGACGACGACGAGTCGGGCCGCCCCGACATGCCTGCGGCTTCCCGCGAGCGCGCGCCGCGTTCCGGGGCGGGCGGCAGGGGGCGCGCGTGCTCGGGCGGCCGCGCTTCTCCAGCCCGAGGCCACTTTCAGTGCCTCATTAGCTCAGAGGTGCGGGCGCCACGGTGGTTTCCTTCTGCACCACCGAGAAAAGAGATCGAAGGGCTTCCTGTCCTCCACCGGCTCCGAAGTGTAGTCGTTTGCGTATCGCTTGTGCTTGTAATTGCCTTGTACTTCACTGTGTTCCGAGTTACACTGGAAGCCTGTATCAGATGCCCTGCGTCTTGCTAATCGATTAAATGTGTAGAGCTATGGTTCGACAAACCAATATAATTAGTGTATTTTAAGAGAGACAGAAACAGTTGCCCGATGCCAATTATGTAGCGTTTAATAGTTTCTTGCCTCTTGCTAATTTAAAACAACTATTTCATTATTTCATCTCGTGTCTATGTTTATTGGAAATATAAATCTAGTGAGAGAATGAGAGACCCTCTTTCATGATGTTTTGTTTTACGTAATTTTGGAAACAAGGACTGTCTATGAAGCCCAGGCTGATCTTGAACACACTGCAAAATGTATATGCCCTGTGTGTGTGTGTGTGTGTGTGTGTGTGTGTGTGTGTGTGCGCGCCATAAAAGACTACCCAAGAAACTTAAAATAATGATTATGCCTGGGAGGGTTTGGAAATAGGAAAGCACAGGTTTCACTCTCTTTCTGCTCACTCAGATGGAACATTTTACAGCGAAATGTTACCTCACTATCCAGTTGGGCATTATATGGCTATGGCCTATTAAAATGTGGCTAGCATCGCTAAGGATTTGAATATTTTGTTTATTTGGTTGCTTGGTTTTTTGTTTTGAAACAGGGTCTCACTATGAAGTTCAGCCTGGCATTCAACTGACTTTAACTCAGGCTGATCTCAAATTTGCAGCGATCCCCTTCATCTTCCTGAGTGCTGGGATTTTAGGAGTGCGCCAACATACCTGGCTAGTATCTGATTTTTTAAAATTTTAATTAACTTAAGTAATCATAATGATTACCTTAGCTATGAACTACACAAGCATTCTGGGTTTCTTTTACTTTTTGAAAATATTACCTTTAAAAGTCAAAATAGAATATGTTGTATTTGTAACAACACACAAAATGAGTGGTGCCTTCAAGAGTATATTATCTCAGTATTGCAGCCCATTGAAAGTAAATGATTGCTGACATGTGGCTCTTGCTTACTATGTGTTAAGGATTGTTTTAAGTGGTTTTCACTTAGTAACTTCCCTGTTTTTATAATGCCTTATCAAATATATACTATTAGTGATCCCAGTTTTATAGAGGCAGTATGCAGTGACTGAGTCAGTACCCCAGGCCACCCATCAAGTAAGTGCTGGGACTAGCTGGATGACTTAGTGAACCACAACACTGCATCTCATCGGAACAAGACAGATCACAAAGGTTCTTGTACACTTCCCGCCAGGATAGAACACAAATGGATATTTGAGATAATCTAACTATAGAGATACACTATAAAATGTGATCATTATTTGAAGTTTTAATAATCGGTGTAATAGGCTGAATAAAAATAGCTAATAAATGGAAAAATGAATTTCTTTATGCGCAGTCATTTTCCTAAAGCTTTTTTTCCCAATGTCCTGTGAAAATATTTTGTTGTTGTTGTTGTCGTTGCCAGCTCAGGCTGCCCTGGGGGTGGGGCTGGCATGGCATGGTGGTCCCAGGAATTGAACCATAGTCCTTGAGGTTTCCTAAGCTTGCCTTGGCAGGTTCTTTATAGGCCCCTGTGCTATCTCGCTGCCCCCCCCGAATGTTTTTAACTTGCATGCCCTTCTGCCTCCTTTGTACTGTGGGTAAACCCCAAATGTTTGATTATACCCAAGCTACCACACAGCTGGAGTCATCTGAAGAGATCATTAGCTTTTTCTCTTTTTTATGTATTTAGTACAGGGTCTACAGCATCTCACTACACAGATTGGACAGTTTTCAGCTTCCCAAGCACTGGGATTACACACACACACACACACACAGAGGCTACCATGCCCAATCACAGATAACATCTCAGTGCACCTGCGGGCGGGGCTGGCACCACTTGTGGTGCCAAACATTGAACCTGGGTCCCTGCATCTGCCTAAGCAGGCACTTTAGAGATCATCAGCTTTTGAAACAGAAGTTGGCATCCCAGAGTTTTGTATGAAATCTACGTCTCTTGAAATTACATATAGGCAACCTGGGTATATAATGTCTTAAGGCAGAGATAACGATACTTGCAGCTAATTACCACTGCTTCAATGGCTTTTCACTGTACTCTAATAATATGACAAGTTTTAGCCTCAGCCAGGTGCACTGGTACATGCCTGTAATTCCAGGTGGATGGCCAGATAGAGGTCAGTCTGGGGAATTAGCATGATTCAGAATCTAGTAAGGGGTGGGGATGTAGTTCAGTGGTAGTAGACCCCTCCTATATTCAATCCCAGGTGCTGTACTAATAAAAACTTCCCAAGCTCACATATTTTCCTCCAGGTTCTGTGTCTCCAAACACGTTTTTCCTCCTCCCTGCTTGGTTCATTAAGCCTCGAGCACAATGACCTTGCTGCTCTTCCTGCCTGCCGCACTCCCCCGTCCTTGCCTGAGCCCTGTGTACCTACTTTTTGTTCCTACCCACACAGTATTCCTGGTTTCTAGGAGGAAACTAGCACCACCACCAATGTCACCACTCCCCGGGTGGCTCACTGTCTTCAGGTCTCAGTGTAGATACCATTTCCCCATGCTGCTCTTTCAAGTAGCTTTTTGCCTCAATAGCACAAATTTTAATTTGTAACCCTAGAGCTGTGACCTTTAATTGTGATGTGTTGACTTGAATGTTAAGGAAGACTTAGCAGGTCAGTAAAACATAATGTGAGGTAGGCTGTGACGTGTTTCCAGGGTTACCAGCAAACTCAGGAGGAAATTGTGAGTGGCACAATCCAGTAGCTTTATACAAGAGAAAGAAATTAGTGGTGGTTTTTGTGTAGTCAGTGAAAGTACTGGGGATTGGACACAGGACCTTCATGATGAGCTATATCTCCAGCCTTCTTATTTAATTTTAAGGCAGGATCTCACCAAGTTGCTTAGATGGGGCGCGTGCTTATAGTCCTGCTTCATCCTCTCAGAGTTCTGAGGTTACAGATGAGTGCCACCACACCCAGTTGGGGCATGTCTTCTGCTACTGCCAGTACCTGTCGACAGCAGACTCCAGTCTCTACACTTCCAACACTCATACCAACAACTCAAGGAGCTTCCAGGCCTTTAGCACCAGAGTGGTGCTGTATCCTTGATCTCTCTTGCTCTGCAACTTCTAGCTTCTTGGACCAAGCATTGTGGACTTTCTGTCCCTGATGCTGTAAACATCTCTAATTCTATATCCCTTACAATATATACTGACAGACCTTATTTTTGCTTCCTTTTCTATAGGAATGGACCTGTGTCTCGGTACTGTATCTCCATGTCTATGACTGAAAGGTGTCTATGAGGCTGGATGCCGAGCCTGCCACTGGTGCTATGCTAGGTTCTCATGAAGACCAAGACCTTCTGCAAAATTGCATCCTTGTGGGGCCTGGGCTGTAAGTAGTGTCAGCACCAGAAGGCAGTCCTACTTTTTCCATGCACCTCTGGTACTAGAATTCCTCTGACAGGCTTCTCCAAGTTGCCTTGTCACACTGGGATTTTTTCACCCCTCAGTCCTACTTTTGAGGATCTTTAGATGCTAGTTAGCATCTTCGGAATGGGCACTGAGAGGCCTCTCACCAGCAACAGAGCACAGTCACACAAGAAATAATACCAAGGATCAACAGATGGGAGTGTATCACATGTAACAGTTTCTGCACAGCGAAGGAGACAACCAACAGAGTGAAGGAAATGGAAAAAAATTTTCTTGGCTACTCCTTGGACACACAACCCATATCTAAAATATATAAAGAACTAAAAAAAAATTAGACATCTCTAAATAAAAGCCAATAAAAAGGGGCCTGGTGGGATGGCTCAGTGGCCTAGGACATCTGTTTGGGAAGGCTTGGGCGGCTTCAGGGACCGCGGTTCGATCCCCGGCACCACATGCTGCGCCAGCCCTGCCCTCGGGGTGGGCTGAGCCGGCCATAAAAATGAGTGAATAAACAAACAACGGTTCTGAAACAAACAAACAAACAAACAAAAAAAGCCAATAAAAAAAAGTTAAAAGAAGTGAATGAACATACCTCAAAAAAAAAAAATAAATAAATAAATAAAAGGTATAAATGGCCAGTAAGTGCATGAACAGATTTTTGGCATTTTGGCCATTAGAGAAATGCAAATTAAAAGCACACTGAAATTCCTTCTTACTGGAGTAAGAATGGTTGTCATCAGGGACTCAAAATAGCATATGCTAGCAACATAGTGGGGGAAAGTGACCCCCTTTTTAAAAATTTTTTTTTCTTGTTTCAGAACCTTTGTTTGTTTATTCACTCATTTTTATGGCCGGTTCAGCCCGCCCGGAGGGCACAGCTGGCACTGCATGTGGTGCTGGGGATCAAACCACGGTCCCTGAAGCTGCCCAAGCTCTCCCAAGCAGGCAGTTTAGACCACTGAGCCATCCTGCTGGGCCAGAAAGTGACCCCTTCTACACTGAGAACTAGTACAACCACTCTGGAAACCAGTATAGATTCCTGAAAAAAATAAAAATTCCATTTGACTCATTATTATCTCTCTTGGTATCTTCCTAAAAGAGTTAAAGACATCATATGACAGTAACACATGCATACCCATATTTATAGGGGTACAAATCACAGTAGTTAAATTATAGAAGTGGCCTATGTGTTTGTCAACAGATGAATGGATAAATAAAATCTGAAAAAAAAATAGGAGTACTACACAGGCAAAAAGAAGGATAAGCTTGAGTCCTTTGTAGGAAAATGAATCATAATGTCAAGTGAAATACACTAGAGACCAAAGATTTACCATGATTTCTTTTATATAAGAAACTCAACATATAAAACATTCAAAAGGAAGATCAAGTCAAAGCCCAAAGAAGAAAGTTATAATGATTAGAGCAGAAATTAATGCAATGGGACAAAGAAAACAAAAAACAAATGAATCAAATAGCTGGTTTTTTGAAAAAATAAATAAAATGGACAAACCCTTAGTCAATTTTATCAAAAAAAAAGGAAAGAAAAAAAGTCAAATTCATGCAATAAGACATTAAAAGGGAAAAATCACTACATACCCTGTAGAAGTTTAGAAGATCATCAATACCTATTTCCAAAATTTTTAGTCTCACAGGATGAAAAACAGAGAAAATGGACAGTTTCCTACATAAATATGAATTGCCAAAGCTGAATCAAGAAGACAAAAAACGGGCATGGTGGCGCACGCCTGTAATCCCAGCACTCGGGAGACTGAGGCAGGAGAATCAGTGTGAGTTCGAGAACAGTCTGGGCTACAAAAGTGAGCTCAAGGCCAGCCTGAACTGCATAGTGAGACCCTGTCTCAAAAAAACAAAACAAAACAAAACAAAAAAACCAAAATTTGGAATAACCCAGGAAGTGAAATTTAAAATGTAATAAAAAACCTACCAATAAAGAAAAGTGCAGGTCCTGACGGATCTGCTGATGAATTCTATAAGAAAGTTAGAGAAGATTTAATGTCAACTTTTCTCATACTTTTCAGGGGAAGCAATTCTCCCAAACTCATTCCTGGAGGCCAGCATTAATCTGATACCAAAATCAGAGAAAGAAGCAAAATCTTCAATAAAATACTATCTAACAGAATGCAGCAAATTATCAAGATATACAAATCCATAAATGTAATACATCACATCAACAGAGCCAAAGATGAAAACTACATGATCATCTCAATAGATATAGAAACAATTTTTGACAAAGTCCAACACTCATTCATGGTAAAGAAAGAAAGAAAGAAAGAAAGAAAGACAGAAAGGAAGGAAGGAAGAAAGAAAGAAAGAAAAAAAGAAAGAGAAACAAAGATGCAAAGAAACAAAGAAAAGAAAAGAAAGAAAAACCCTACAGAATATTGGAGCACATGGTTCATATCTCAACCTGATAAAAGCCATCTCTGAGAAACCAACAGCCAACATCATACTGAATGCACAAAAACTGAAAGCCTTCACTTTAAAATCACAAACAAGACAAGGAGGCCAACTGTTACTACTCCTATTCAATATAGTTCTAGAAATATTAGCCAGAGCAATTAGACAAGAGAGAGAAATAAAAAGAATAATGATTGGAAAGGAAGAAGTGAACTTATAATAATCTGCTGATGACATGATACTCTATATAGAAGACCCCAAAAACTCCACCATGAGACTTGTAGCTTTAATAGAAAAATTTAGTAGCATAGAATTGATACAAAAGACAACACTCAAAAATCAATAACATTTTTATACACAATGAACACTGGGAATGAAATTAGAGAAACCATGCCTTTGACAATAACATTTAACAAAATGAAATACTTAGAAATCAATCTCACAAAAGAAGTAAAAGATTTATACAGTGAAATTATAGTACTCTGAGAAAAGAGATTGAAGAGGATTTTATTTATTTTTATTTTTTTTTTAAGAATTTTTTATTTTATTTATTTATTTTATTTTATTTTTTCTTGTTTCAGACCTTTGTTTGTTTATTCACTCATTTTTATGACTGGCTCAACCCGCCCCAAGGGCAGGGCTGGCGCAGCATGTGGTGCCGGGGATTGAACCTCAGTCCCTGAAGCCGCCCAAGCAGGTGCTTTAGGCCACTGAGCAATCCTGCCGGCCCCTGAAGAGGATTTTAGAAAATGAAAAGATATTCCTTAATCCTGGACAAGAAGAATCAACATCATAAAAATGTCCATACTCACAAAATTATCATACAGATTCAATGCAATTATGATTAATATTCCATTAGTATAACTCACAGATCTAGAGAAAAACATTCCTAAAATTTATCTGGATCCAGAAAAGAGCCAAACTATCAGAAGCAATCCTGGGTAACAAAAGAAAGACAGGAGAAATCACAATCCTTGAACTGAAATTATTCTACGAATGTACTGTGATAAAATCAGCATAGTTCCAGCATAGAAGCAGACCTGAGGATTAATGGAACAGACTAGAAGATGCAGACACAACTACAAAAACACTCAGGCACCTTATCTTTGACAAAAAAAAAAAAAAAAAAAAAGCCAAACATGTTCACTGGGAGGAACATAGCCTCTTTAGTAAATGGTGCTGGAAAAACTGGCTTTTAACATGCTGAAGCTAATATTAGACCCATATCTATCACCATGCACTAAAGTCAAAATAGATCAAAGATTTAAACATTAAAACAGAAACATTAAATTTCCTGGAGGAAAACATAGGCAGAAATCATGGAGACACAGGGAAAGGTACAGAAGTCATGAACAAAAAAACAAACTGCATGGGGAATACTTCAAAGAATCAACAACTGGGATCTCTCTTTTTAAAAAATTTCTGTGCATCAAAAGAAATCACTGGGGCCCGGCAGGATGGCTCAGTGGTCTAAAGCACCTGCAGGCAGCTGCAGGGACCACGGTTCAATCCCCGGCACCACATGCTGTGCCAGCCCTGCCCTCAGGGCAAGCTGAGCCGGCCATAAAAATAAACAAACAAACAAACAGAAGTTCTGAAACAAGAAACAGAAAGAAAGAAAGAAAGAAAGAAAGAAAGAAAGAAAGAAAGAAAGAAAGAAAGAAAGAAAGACCACTAACAGAATAAAAAGAAAACTCATGAACTGGGGGGAAAAACTTATAGCCAACTGCCTTTCTGACGAAGGCCTTTTATTTAGAATATATAATGAATTAAGAAAAAAGCAGACCTGTCAAATTCAAAGACCCAATCAAAAAATGAGCATCTGAGATGTATATACACTTTTCAGATGAAGAAATACAAATGGCAAATAAACATAAGAAAAAATGTTCAACATCATTGACCATTCAAGAAATGCAGAGTAATACAATACTGGGACTGCATTTCACTCCAGAAAGAATGGAGAAGTCAACCAATAAGAAAATGCTAGAGCTGCTATGGGGAAAAAGAAGCCCTTCTCCACTGTTGGTGGAAGTGAAGACTGGTACAATCACTGTGGAAATCAATGTGGAGATTCCACAAAAAGCGAGGGTGGGAGGTTTCATTCAACCCAGCTGTTCTCCTCCTGGGTATCTTTCCAAAAGAACTGGAAACATCACACCACAGTGATTTATGTAAACCCATGTTTACAACAGCACAATTCATTATAGCTAAACCATGGAAGCAACCCAAATGCCCATCAGCAGAGGAATGGATAAAGAAGATGTGGTATTTTTACATAATTATTGTTAGAAAAGAATAAATAGGATTTTATTGGTAAATGGATGCAACTAGAGACTATACTATTGAGTGAAATAAATCAGACCTGCATGTGCAAACATCATATTGTCTCCTTAGTGTATGAACCTGAAACACTAGTGGGCTGGGGAGGTAGCTCAGTAGAATAATTGCTTGCCTGTCAAGCTTAAGGTC
>PVJA010039316.1:0-19226 GCA_004027025.1 Myocastor coypus | reverse complement strand
TTCGACTTTATTTTCGTGCATGGTGATAGACTAGGGTCAAGATTTAGTTTTTGGCATGTAGAGAGCCAATTTTTCCAGCACCATTTGTTAAAGAGGCTGTCTTTCTTCCAGAACACATGTTTGGCCCCTTTGTCAAAAATAAGGTGGCTGAGTGTGTTTGTATTTGCTTCTGCATCCTCTAGTCTATTCCATTGATCTAAGCATTTGTTCTTATTCCAGTTTTGCATCCCCTGCTCTAGTAGCTTTTTCTGCTTCTCAGTTGAAAAGGACAAAGAGTAGGTGGCAGTTACCTCTTGGCAGGCTTGGGGACCTTAATGAGAATTCCAATTTTTTCTCTTTGTGTTGTCAGGCTTGGGTAGGGGAAGGCCTTGAGTAGCGTGTGGTGCCGCCCTTGTTTTCTTTTCCTCTGGCCTTGAAGTTACTGATACCTGCCTATTTCCCTCCTTGTTGGCCATTGGTGAATTTATTTGCTTCGTACCTTTTTCTTGTGATTTAGTTTGCCTATTATCAGCAAGAGGGAAATTCTGCCATTTCAATTCTTCATCTTAAATCTATAGGACATTCCAATGTATTTTGTCTTACAGTATTCACAAAACTGTTATTTCCTATAAAAGTCCATTTTTCTGCTTTTTTTGTTTTGTTTTGTTTTGTATCAAGAAATGCATGAGGCTGAATAGGTTTAAAAAAAAATAAAATATAGGATGAACACAGTGGTAAATTGGGTTCACCCACAGAACAGAACTGCTGCTTGTGGATAAAATGCTTCCGGACTCAATGAAGCAGTGATAGCAGGTGGGATTCTAATTTAGGAGCCCCTAGGATGGCAAGGAAACATCTATAGACCCACAAAAAGTTCTGGAACAGGCTGGGCGTGGTGGCGCACGCCTGTAATCCCAGCACTCGGGAGGCTGAGGCAGGAGGATCGGTGCGAGTTCGAGACCAGCCTGGGCTACAAAAGTGAGCTCAAGGCCAGCCTGAACTGCACAGTGAGACCCTGTCTCAAAAAGACAAAAAAAAAAAAAAAAAAAAAAAAAGTTCTGGAACAAGCAGCATGGCTTGCTGACTTCCTGTATCTTTCATTCTCTTGCCTGAAATTGGGCCTGGCTTAGCACTGAGAGACCAACCCAAGGCACTAGAATCATTTCCTCCTTGGACCCTGCACCAAGGGGACAAATGCAGTGAGACCCTGGTACAGTGAGACCTTGCTTCTCTATGGTCTGCACCTTTGTTATCTTCCTTCTGTTCACCCTGTCACCCTCTGTCCCTAGCACCCCTGGCACGTGTGGACAGGGTGTGGCTCCACTGCTTGGGGATAACTGCAGTGGCCCAGTGGGGCCAGCAGCCAGGACCTGTTACCCCCCGCCTTCACCTTCCCAGCCACAGTTAGAACAGCCTATTTTCTTCCTCTCCTCTCTCTGCCAAAGAATCTTTTATAAACCTTTTTTTTTTTTTTGCTAAGAATAACATAGTTAAGAAGGAAAGAAAAGTCCTCGCTGGAGCAGAAAACTCCCTGTCCATGTCTGCCAAAAGGCCTAGCTCACTGGGTTTGAAGAGGCCTTGGGGCCATGCAAGCTCAGCATCAGGACTCTGACTACCTGTGCTAGGGTTTAGGCTTCCCAGGGCCCCCGGCACATGGGTCTCATCAGAGGTCTGGTGCCGTGTTGTGGCTGCCACCAAAGCTCTGTTACAGACAAGAGCAGCCATGCCAGCAGGAAGAAAAATAAAAGTCACCTGGGCTTTTACTCCTGGGCAAGCTCTGTGGCTTGCCCCCATCTGTCGGCCTCCCCTTCCATTCCATTTTTTGTTGTCCTGGAGATTGAACCCAAGGCTTTCACCCTGAGCAATACCCCCAAGGCTTTCAATTTTTGGGACAAGGTCTCACTGAATTGCTGTTGCCCCAGGTTGGCCTGGAACTTGAAGTCCTCTTGCCTCAGCCTCCCAGAGAGCTGAGCTTACAGATCTAAGCCACCATACCTGGCCTCTTTCATCTTTCTCATCCTATAGCCAGAAGTGCCTCTTTCCTAGGCTCCAGGCTATGCTAGCAGCCAGGCAAGGCCCTCTGGGTCAGTGGGCTGCGAATGCTTGCCCAGTGCTTACCTCTGGGCGAATACTCATCCATATCGCCCACCCTTGAGGAATTTTTGTTTTTTCAGTGTTTTGAAGTTGCTGCAGATAAATTTGAGGAGTAGATTAGAAAGGGGTACAGTCATTTGTTCCGTGGTCCTACAGCAGGCACCTAGAATTCTGTGTGGTTTCTGAAGACATCCTGGGGGCTCCCCACTAGCTGTTGGAGGTCTTTGTGTGAATAGAAGTCATTAGATCTGCTCAGAGGCTTGTAGACCTTGTGGCTGCCTGTCCCATCTGGGACGTGTTTTACATCTGCATGCCAAGGACAACATGTTACTGTCCAGCCCTGGCTTCACTTCATGAAAGATTCTGTTTCTGGCTTTGCTGGCTGCAGGCACATCTCCTAATCTCTGAGCCCTGTCTCTCTTACCTGTTAGATGAGGTAAAGTTCCTCAACTTCTTTGAAAGGCAACAATGAGTTCTAAGTGCCCAGCAAGGTCTGCCCTCTGCGAACACCAGTGCTGTCTGGCAGGCCCTTGCCTTCCCTTTGCTGAGCCCACATGGGCCAGCCTCCTCTCTCATATTGAAAGTGCCACATACACCCACTGATGCTGCGGCTGCCTGGGGTGAGTAACGTGTTCTCTGGATGTATATTTCAATATTTGCCTAAGATTCATGCCTTTGCTGTCATTTAACTTTTGGTTCTGAATGGAGATTCAGAAGTCTCAAACTAACACTTTTCTGTCCCCTCCTTTTGCTGATGCCCAATCCATTCATCCATGCATGCAACGCGAATTATATTTCACCAAAGAGTGGTGTACACATTGTTAGTCCCCAGGTTCTGAGCGTGCCACTTATGTAGGGGCTAAAGCACAAATGACACACTGACTATACAGTGGCAGGGGACTTACTCGATGATATGTGCTCAAAGAGACCTGGAATTGGGACCATTTTAGTTGATGTAAAGTTAGCCACAGGGGCTTCCTAACATTTGGAAAGTTGGGGAGACTGGCTAAGGTTGGAAATCCTGCCCATTAGAATCACTGTTGCCAGGTTTCGAGCCCATGAATTTAGGCACCCCCTTCGCTAGCATGCGTCATTGGAACCCTCACAGTAACCCCATGGGTGGGCATCAGTTTTAGGCATGAGAAAACTGAGAGAGCAGTTGAGTCATTTGTGAGGTGGGTATGGGAATTCAAGCCCTGTTTGTCTACACTGGTGACCACAGTAAGCTGCACAGCTGCCCTGGGTCATTCTCTGTTGTCTCTAGCTAAATAAGTTACCGAAGGTGACACTGTCCAGAGGCAGCAGGGCCAGAGTTCAGTTCCTAGCTGCTCCGATCCTGTTCCATCACAAGCAGAGCCCCACAGAGTGATGCACAGAGGCAGGGCCTAGCCTGGTGCCTGGGAGCGACCCACAGCCAGGGCTGAGACCCAGGAATGTATTTTATACCCTGGATATTCACTCATGTCACTAAAATTAAATTTCAACCTCACTAAGGGAGGCAAATGATTAATAAAAAGATTAGCAGTAGCTCTGCTACTTTCAGTTCTCATTTGTGTGCTCTTCCTCAGTTCTTCTCAGTGCTACCCTTGATGTTAGTCAAAAGGCCTAGCTGAATAATCCTTTTTTACTGAACATTCTACCTATGGCCCTAATTGTTTTTATCTATATACTATCCTGTGAAACTGATACGATGTACTTAATCATAGCACATCATCCTGAGGATGCCTATTTTTATTTTTATGTATTTGTGTATTTAGTCTTTTTGAGACAGGGTCTCACTATGTACTTCAGGTTGGCTTTGAGTACACTTTGTAGCCCAGGCTAATCTCAAACTTGCAATAGTCCTCCTGCCTCAGCTTCCCAACCACTAGGATTATAGGTGTGTGCCACCATGCCTGGCTTGCTTCTTTCTGTCTGTGTGTCTTTCTTTCTTTCTCTCTCTCTTTCTTTCTTTCTTTCTTTCTTTCTTTCTTTCTTTCTTTCTTTCTTTCTTTCCTTCTGTCTTTCTCTCTTTCTTTATTTCTTTCTTTCGACACAGGGTTTCACTATGTAACCCAGTCTGGCCTTGAATTTGAGCTTCCTACTTCAGCCTCCCAAATGTTGAGGTTATAGGCATGTACTGTTACACCCAGCAGGCCTTTTTATTTTTTAATTTGATTAGAGCAAATCCTATATGTTTTCTTTTAGTGGTTACTTTGGAAAATTTCAGACATGCAGAAGAGTCTTAATCTGCCTATCACTTTATTTTTAAATTTTTTTATTTGTTTATTGGATACAGTTTCACAATGCAGCTCAGATTCATTACGATCCTCCTGTCTCAGCCTCCCCAGTGCTGGGATTATAGGCATGCACCACCATGCTCAGTTTCGGGGCCAGCTGGGCATGCAGTACTGGGGATCGAACTCAGGTCACTGCACTTGGCACGCAGGCACTTAGGGCTGTCCCCTCAGCCCTGTCCTTATTTTAACAATTGTTTCTTCCTTTGAAGTCTCATTCCACCCTCACTCCCTACACATTCCTCCTCATTTATTGCCTTGAAGTAAATCCAAATAAGATAGCACTTAATCCATGGTTATTTCTGTATCTCTAAAAGATAAGACCTTTATGAAATCATGACCACATTATTTATTTGATTGTAGGGATGAAACCTAAGGTCCCCTGCGTGTTAGATGCTGCATACCGTTGAAGCATATTCTGGGCCCCCTTTTATTTCTTCTAAATTTAGTCAACTTTTTTTTTTTTTTTCTGTCTTTTTGAGATAGGGTCTTGCTATGTAGTCCAGTCTGGCCTTTATCTTACCTTGTATAGCCCAGGCCTTGAGCTTACCGTGATCCTGCATCAGCCCGATGGGTTTACAGATATGCACCACCTTGCCTGGTTTAGTCAAACCTTTTGAGTTCTTAAATTTTCTCCTGCCTTTTCTGCCTTTCTTTGAGTGGTTTTGAGGATTGAACTCAGGGCCTTGGCACTGAACTATATCCCTAGCCCTTTTATATGTGTATATACATATATATATATATATATATATATATATATATATATATGTATATATATATTATATGTGTATATATATATATTATATGTGTATATATATATATATTATTATTATTATTATTATTATTATTTTGAGATAGGGTCTTACCAAGTCACTAAATTGCCCCATGAAGGGATCAAACTTTCAATCTTCCTGGCTCAGCTTCCCAGAGTGCTAGGATTATAGATGTGTCCTATCATACCTGACTCACCCTTTCACCTTGAAGAGAAAAGTCTGTTGAGGCTCGGCAGAGGGAGCAGACAAGGGCTGAAGTACCTCTTGGTGCCATTTAGACTCAGGGTGTCAAGGGATACCCTCACATTTGTCATGGGGATCAGGAGTAGGTGCAGCAGCTCCTTCACCCAGACTTGTGGTCCTGCAGGTAAACCTGGTCACCATGGTGCTACTGCACCCGGCTCTCTCCAGCTGCCTCCTGCTGGCCTTGCTCAGCTGCAGTGCTGTTCCCCAGGCTGCAGTGCAGCCACCCATCAGTGCTGCCTCTTTCCTGGATGACCTCATGCAGCGGTATGGCGAGGGTGGCAGCCTCACCCTGCCACAGCTGAAGGCCCTCCTCAATCGCCTGGATGTGGGAGTGGGCCGTGATAACATCACCCAACGTGCACAGGAACACAGGAACCTCTCCACGGTAAGTCTCCCTCTGGGCCAGAATGGCCACTGGTCTCCCTGGGCCCTGGCTGGTGGGATCATGAGTGGGTGAGCAGCTTGGTTGCACGGGGCAGGCAGGTAACAGCAAGCAGGCAGGTTATTGGCCTCTGTGTAGACAAGCATAGCCTGTGTCTTCAGCAGCACCTCTAGACCTGCGTGCGCTTTGAAGTCTCCCAAAGGACCGCTAGGAAGTAGAATTTTCAGCCCCAAATCCTTTGAGGGTGTGCCAGGATCACAGGGAGCCACTGTGAAGCCATGACTCCTGGCATTGCCAGCAGAGCTTGCATTACCTGAGGCCCCATACATGTATGATATGTCAGGTACAAGAGGGATTTTCTTCTCATCCAAGAGAAAACACTGAACACCCTCTGGGGGTTCCTGGAGGGAGCAGGACCCGCACCCAGAGGCTCTCTCCAGGCCTTCTGGAAGCTGGTTCTGTGCTCCTTCTTATCATCTTGGCTGGTCCAAGTCATGCTATTTGTGGCAGCCACATGCAAGCCAGCCAGCAGGATCTTGATATATTTGCTTTGCTTCCTGCGCTGAGTGTTATGGGAAACAGAAATATGAGTCATGTTTAAAGAGGTTACTGTCAAGATGGGGAGCTCAGAGGTAGCTGGAATAAAAATGAAACATTATATGCTGTGGCTGCATAGGAACTGAGATTCAGGCTCACCCTTGGGCTGTCTGAGAACTGAATTTCTTGAAGGATGAGTAGTTTGGAACAAGAAAGTGGGCAAGGGGACCATGTGGCATGGATGCAGAGCCAGCTAGGTGTGGAAAATCCCCAGGTCCACAAGTGGTGCCAGAGGGTGAACAGTGGCATCTGTGTGGGTCCTGCGGCAGTGGCCGCAGTGTCGGGATCATTTGGCCCTTGGTGCATCGGCCCAGAAATTTCAGTTGTCAGCACACCTTGAGGGCTGATTCTCAGAGATAACCCCAATAAGCTCAGAGCACAGAGGGATGAAGTATAATTAGTAAAACTGCAGAATTCCCCAGGAATGGTATGTGAGAGCTGCTTGCCAACACAGTACCTCCCAAGGTGGCTGGGTGCTTGCATCTGCTGGCCAGCTAGGACTTGCCCAGTAGCCAGCTCTGAATCTTCAGACTGTTCTTCTCCTACCTCTATCAACATATCTTCAGCCTGAAGGTTACAGGTTGCCCCACCCCCACAGGTGCCAGTGCCCAGGGACACTGGAGCCTGCAATTTTTTTTTTTTTTTTTTTTGAGCCTGCGTTTTAACATAACAGTTTCTTGGCATTTGAGATGGGCACCCCAATTTGGTATTCCAGATGGAACTTGTATCTTCAGCTCTGCAGATAGAGCATATGTTCCAGAAAGCACGCCCTGTCACCATAGTCTAGAATCTGGTTGTTCCTAAAACTATCGCAGCAGCCATTTGAAGACTCTTGTGCTTAGTGTGCATAACCTCCCTGGGTGGCTGACTATCTGCTAAGATCACTGATGAGATTTTGTTTTCTTTTTTCTTTCTTTTTTTGGTACTGGGGGATTGAGCTCAGTGTCTTACGCTTGCCAGGCAGGCGCTTATTCGGCTGAGCCCACTGGTGAGGTTTTCAAATTTAGGTGCTTAGGGGTGCATCTGTGTATTTCTTTAAGCTTTGCCATTTCCATCTTCTTCTTTTTTTTTTTAATCTTTCATTTATATTTAATTGGTACAGGGTCCCACTACATAGCTCAGACTCATAGTGATCCTCCTGTGTCAGCCTCCCCACAATTACAGATGTACTGGAATTATAAATGTGTGCCACCACACCCAGTTTTGGTGGCCTGCTCGGCATGGGGCCACCACAGCATGTGGTATCAGGGATCGAACCCAGGTTCTTGCGCTTACCAGGCAGGCGCTTAGACTGCCAAGCTATCTCTCCAGCCCTCCATCTTCTTTTTATCTCTGGGAGAGAAGGATGAGTAGCAGGGGAGCCAGGGGTTTTGCTGTTTCATGGCTCTCTTGCCTGTTTTCTTCCAGTGCTTTAGTTCTCGAGAGCTCTTTGCTGCCCACAATTTCAGCAGTGAGTCAAGGATTGGGAGGACTGAGTTCCAGGAATTCTGCCCCACCGTCCTACAGCAGCTGAACTCCCGGGCCTGCGCAGCTGAGAACCAAGAGAATGAGGAGAATGAGCAGACGGAGGAGGGGAAGCCGAGTGCCCTGGAAGGTGAGCGAGGGGTGGTGTGCAAACTGGCATGTGGATCACCCTGCAATGTAGCACACCCCTCAGCCCTGGAGGGGGAAGAGAACATGGTGCATCTCTGAGCAGATAACACACGACTCTGTAGACCCCAACTGCCCTAAAGTTCCCTAGTGCCAGCACATGCTCCCTGACCTGGCACTGTCCCCACTGCCATGGTGTAACTTGTGGTATTTAATCTTTCATATGGTCCTCCAGTCTCCATATGAGAGGTAAGTGACCCTGCCAGCTTTTCCTGAGGCTCCTCCGCAGCTCCACACTAGAGGTGGACCCCACGCACGGGGCTAGTGGGTCTCTGCCCACCCCGTCATCCTGGTCACCCAATATGCACAGTGGCTCGCCCTCAGTAATGGAGGCCCCATCTGTTCTTGTTCCTCTGCAGTGTGGGGCTTTGGTTTCCTCAGTGTCTCGCTGATTAACCTGGCCTCTCTCCTGGGAGTCCTCGTCTTGCCGTGCACGGAGCGCGCGTTTTTCCGCCGGGTGCTCACTTACTTCATCGCCCTGTCCATTGGAACGCTGCTCTCTAACGCGCTCTTCCAGCTCATCCCAGAGGTGCAGTAGACAGATGTGCGCCACCACTGAACCCCCCTGGCTGAGGTCCCCTCCCTGTGCATTAAAGCACCTGGTGACTGCCACCTAAAACACAAATTGACCCCCATATCAAGGGCCACCGATGACTTCTTCCTTGGGATTTCAGCGCCCCTTTCTCTCTTTGGGCACTCAGTTTGCTTTGACCTTTTCAGGTGACATTGGATGCAAGGTTCTTAACATTTGTTCCCAGCTGGGGATTTCTTTTCAACCCCTCTTAGAGCTCCTAAGGGACTGTGGAGCTGGTGCATATGTGGTATGCCCTCTGTTTTGAGGGAAACCATGGTATCTGTCATGGAGGCCAATGGATTATCCATCTTGAAGGCAGCAAGAAGAAAATGGATTGCCTGGCAAGTGCAAGGTCCTGAGTTCGATCTCTGGTACCACCAAAAAAAAGGAAAATAGATATGTAAAATGGCCTAAAAAGTAAGATTTCCCTTGTTTTTAAGCAAACCATCTTTTATGGCTTGCAGAGCAGAACTAGAACAAAGACCACTTGACAGAACACAGTTAAAGATACAAAACAAGCCAGCTGTGGTGGCACACCCTTATAATCCCAGCACTATGGGAGGCTCGAGGCAGGAGGCTCACCGTTTCCAGCCCAGTCTGGGCCACTTAGTAGATTAGTAAGACCCTGCCTCAACATAAAAAAGACTGGGAGATGGAGCTCATTGGGAAGGCCCTGAGTTCAATCCCCAGCGTTGCAAAACAAAAAGAAACAAAAGGAGCTGAGCTCCTTGGTACCTTGCATCTTGACCTCCTGAGAGGACTGACTTCCTGAGACCCTTCCTTCACTGTTATAAAATGTCTAATAATTTTGTTTCTAATTGCCATCGCCGAGGAGCTTTAAAAATAAGGTCCAAGTTGCCAGCCTGCCCCCACTTTCTGTAGGTGGAGATGCTGCTGTTGGGGTGGAGGCAGGGGTGCGGGTAACAAGGGGAAACCTGGTCAACCAGGAGTGATGGAGCTGCTTTACATAAAGAGCCCACGTCAGTGGCTTCCCAGCTCTTTCCAACTGAAAGTCTGACCTAGAAAAGTTGCCACATGGGGTTTCACGCCTGGCTTGGCCTGGCCACCTTTCATAATGAGAGGAGCAGTGCCGCAAGGGGAACCACGGTGTTGCCGTCTCAAGATTCTACATGGATCTAGCCAGCAGTTGCCAGGCCTCATCTTGGGCTATTTTTTCAGCTCCAGAAATTGAAATTTGCAAATTTTGAAGGATCTGAAATGACATGCATCTTTGCCTGCTTGAGTGGAAGTCGCTGTATATCTCCTGGCCTGGGTCTGTCCTGTCCTCTTCCGGGCCTGGACTCATAGCCCCGAGTATGTCTCACAAGGAAATGCCAGGGGACATGTTGTTTTGTGATGGGGTGATCTTGGAACTCTGCTCTCTATGCTTACACCTCTGTCAAAGCAAATGGGGACACAGAGCAACTGAAGTCCAGAAATGACTCCAGGCCTTGGGTCTTGTTCTTTGCACATCTGTCTTTGCTGTGTCTGGCATAGACCAGGCCACCTGCAGAATGTGTCACCTGTGCTCTGTGACACAGACTGGATACAAAAGCAACTGGGCAGCATGATGAAGGGTCTCTTTCCATTTGTTTTTATGTCTTACTAAAAAGAGCTCTTGGGATACCCCTTGTTGCTTGCCAGTCATTGGCAGGTATGACTCAGGCCACGAAAGGCAACAGGGGCAGTAGTCGCAGGGTACCAAGACCACCCCAACTTCCTCATCTGATTGAAGGAAATTTTATCGGATTTGAATCACTAACAAATTTTCTGTTTCTCTCTCCCTCCCTACTTGTACTTTCTGTTGCCTCCTCCTCCTCTCCACTTGCCTTCCTCAAATGGTGGTTGCCCCGTCCTTATCCTGGGTGGGCTGGCAGTGTGGGGATACGGTTTCCTCTGTGTCACCGTCATCTCCCTCTGCTCCCTCATGGGGGCCAGCGTGGTGCCCTTCATGAAGAAGATCTTTTACAAGAGGCTGCTGCTCTACTTCATAGCTCTGGCGATTGGAACCCTCTACTCCAACGCCCTCTTCCAGCTCATCCCCGAGGTATGGCAAGCCGGAATGCTCACTCCCCCAGAGCAGCATGTCTGCCCAGGACAGCAGCCAGTGGGAACACCCTGCATTCACCTGGTGGACACAGGGAGGAGGAATCAGGGTCTTGTGAAAGGTGAAGCCAGGAGTCAGGCAACAGCTAGCCAAAGCTGCAGAGTGTAGGTCCGAGAGCCAGGGCAAGTCCTAGCTCCCCATCTCCAGGTTCTGCAGCATGAGACGAGCCCCCCACCTTGCTGCTTCATACAAGAGACAGGAGGATCACCGTTAGGATAACCCAGGGAGTTCATGTTTGTAAGATGCTAGTATCTGGAAAATGCTATAAATGTTGAGTGAAAAGAATAGGGTAGCAAGGTCTCTTTCTGGATCTCAGTGTGGGGCTTGTGGTGCAGACAGGTATGAACAGACCACCAGGATGCCTGGATCTCAGTAAGGGGTGTAGGGGCCAAGGCAACTTGAACAGAACAGTCTGGGCTCGCACATATTGGTCACACCCTTGCCCCTTGCCCAGGTTCTTGAGAAAATATTCCATAAGAGAGAGGGAGCATTGTGTCTGAGGTTTGGCTGTCAGCCCCAGAGATGTTCCATCTGATTGGGTGCATGGTTGTGGAGAGACCCGTTAATTATAATAAGCATCAGACAGCGCTGTAGGTGGCCTGGCAGGCCTGGGCAAAGCAGAAAGGTTGGTGTTTTCTCCAGTGTTATTTTGTGATGTTGCTGGATCAACACCACTCACCAAGTGCTGTTTTGCCCACTGTTCCATGACCTGCTAGGAGAGCTGTTCCCAAGGCCTGGCCTCCATGTCCTTTGCCTCCCACCTGAGCCAGGCAGTTGGATGCTGCCATCTGTGCAGGCTTTGTGTGCCGGGGTGGTAGCTGCCTCTTCACAAATGACTCCTCCCTAGGAAGACTTGCCTTTCCCAAAAGGTTGACCTGAGCATGTTGCTTCCACTCTAGAACCTGGCCACCACATAGATCTTATAAGAACGAGTGTAGAAGGTTATGATTGAATTTGGTCCCTTTAAAACCCAGAGGAAAAGTACTCACCTTTTAAGCAGCCCAGAATTCTTTGGTTACAATCAACTTCTACTAGTGACCTGTTCTGGAGGGCTAGAGTATATTCAAAGCTGCTTCCATAAATCTGGAGCCAGCTCCGTCTCCAGTCCTGTCTCCTTCTCGATGGATTTCCCTTTCTTTAGTGGGCACTTTCTACACCCTCATCAAATGTTTTATTTTAAAATATAAAGACCCAAGGTTTCACTGTTATCCATGGTGGCCTTCCTCAGCCACGCAAGTAGCTGGGATTACAGATGGGCATCACCATGCCCACTTTCAGAACCACCCAGATTGAGGCACCACAAGGGCATA
Organism: Myocastor coypus; assembly: GCA_004027025.1. Lineage (NCBI taxonomy): Eukaryota > Metazoa > Chordata > Mammalia > Rodentia > Myocastoridae > Myocastor > Myocastor coypus. The sequence goes on along the minus strand of PVJA010039316.1, from coordinate 7,238 downwards.
ACCTGCTTCCTTGGCTTTGTGGTCCCTGTGAGGTCTGTGGTCAGGAAGATGCTGTAATTCTTTCTGTATATCTAGGGGATGGATTTCCCTTTTTAGAAAGCATAATTATACCACTTCCCATTGTGTTTACAGACAGAAAAGCCAGGGGCTACTAGATAAAATGAAATTAAAATGTCCTCTCCTTAAGTGTGGAATTCATCGTCAGGGTGCTTTCATAGCTTAGCTCTGAGAAAAACCACATTAAGAGATAGTCCTCATTGAAAAAAGGGGAGACATATGCACAGCTATAGTTTATATCCCTAAATATGGTGTGCTTTTTTGTCAGAAGAGAAATGAGAGGGAACCTGGTAGGAGTAGTGATGTCACATCCAGAGCATCAGGATTAGATTGTGTTGGCAAGAGTTTGGGCAGACAGCAAAGCTATTCCAGGACTTTGCTTTTTTGGAGTTGAGGAAGTCATTGAGATGAGAGGGAACCAGTGAAGGATTTTATTTTCCTCAACTCATTTTATTTTCTTGGGTCTACAGGCTTTTGGTTTTAATCCTCTGGAAGATGATTATGTTCACAAGTCTGCAGTGGTGTTTGGAGGCTTCTACCTTTTCTTTTTTACAGAGAAGATCTTGAAGATGCTTCTTAAGCCAAAAAATGAGGTGAGACCCAGTTGTTAGTAAAGAAGATTCCAGGGAGGCACCCAGGTCAAAAAATGTGAATGTGTTTGCTTTCTCAGCGTTACATCACTGACGGAGCTGAGGGGACACAATGTCATGAAGAGGTCATCACATTGCGTATTATGAGAACGTTAGCTGAGGCAGGAACCTAGATCTAGCCACTGAACTTTTAACCAGTAGCCGAGTCTGTCTCTTTAGCCTTGTTCTAAATGATTTCCTATGTGTACACTTGGATCTTCTTAGAGTAGGCAAGAGCGTGCAGCAGGCACCATTGAGTGTGAGGTACAGTGGCAGGTGGTAGAGACTGGGACTATGGTTCCACAGCGATGCCATCAGGGCCAGACATGAGCTCGTTCCCTGCACAGCTGCCGAATCGGGTTTGAGGGGTTGTTGCACAGGAAGAGCGCTCTGTGTTCTCAGCAACGTCGTGTGCTTCCGTGAGGGTGCTGGTTCTTTACATGCAGTCCTTCCCTGCATGCTCGGCTCTGCTGTGTGTGCACTTGCCCACCTTGCCATGTGGCCTCCTCCAGTTCTCTTGTGTGCAGGAATGAGGTCTCCCTGAGCCTGGAGCTCTCACTCTGACCCCATCTTCCGTGGTGGTTTTGGTGGGTGTCACCTGACCCGTCCTTGTCGTCCTTCCAGCACCATCACGGACATAACCACTTTGCTTCAGAGACGCTTCCTTCCAAGAAGGACCAGGAGGAGGGCGTGACAGAGAAGCTGCAGAATGGTGACCTAGACCACATGATTCCTCAGGCCTGCAACAACGAGCTAGACAGCAGAACTCCCAGCATGGATGAGAAGGTCATTGTGGGCTCGCTGTCCATGCAGGTCAATGGCTGTCACTGCCTGGGGAGCCTGGGCCACTTTGCCAGGGGCACAGTGGCTCATCCCACACTCTCTGCGTGCTTTCTCATAGGACCTGCAAGCCTCACAGAGTGCCTGCTACTGGCTAAAAGGTGTGCGCTACTCTGACATCGGCACCCTGGCCTGGATGATCACCTTGAGTGATGGCCTGCACAATTTCATCGACGGCTTGGCCATCGGTGCCTCCTTCACTGTGTCTGTTTTCCAAGGGATCAGCACTTCAGTGGCCATCCTGTGTGAGGAGTTCCCGCATGAGCTGGGTAAGTCTGCAGCCCTGAGATGCCCACGTGGCCCACCCGTCACTAAGCACTCAGTAAAGACGATAACGCAAAGCCTGTTAATCTGCCAAGGCTGGGATGTTCCAAGTCTGGCAGGTGGACGAGGGTGAAGCAGCTGACCCATGTCTTGGGAGATGCTTAGCTTTATCGTGACTGAGTAAAAAACATCAAAACTCTGGAGGCTCAGGTCTAACATTTGCCATCTGGGGCTTGGAAGTCTGACCAAATTTCCTGCTTTCTCTTCCTCTTGCTTTCATCTGAAAGTATCTTTCATTGCAGTTGCAAGCGAGAGTGCTCCTTTTATTTAGTTTGCCATCAGTCAGGGAAAGGATAAGAGGCCACTGCAGTTGGTCATCTGTCTGCCTTCAGGGTCCTGTTGCTTATTCCAGCCTAGAGGCTAGGAGGAAGCAGCCAGCATGGCAGATGGAAACTGCCTGAAAAGGAGGCTAGGGACCCTGGAGTCCTGTCAGCCATAAATCTGGGATGTCTGATTTGACCATGGTACAGGCAGTCTGTCTTCTAGCTCAGTGGCCTTCTCCTGTGTCCCTGCAGGTGACTTCGTCATCCTGCTCAATGCCGGGATGAGCATCCAGCAGGCCCTCTTCTTCAATTTCCTCTCTGCCTGCTGCTGCTACGTGGGCCTGGCCTTTGGCATCCTGGCAGGCAGCCACTTCTCCCCCAACTGGATTTTTGCTCTGGCTGGAGGCATGTTCCTGTATATTGCACTAGCAGATATGGTAAGTCTGCAGGTATTCATGCTGGGCAGGCAAAATGGCGGACTGCTGAATGAAGGGACAGGACAGCTAATGGAACTTAATTATCTATTTTTTTAAAATTTTATATATTTGGTATAGGGTCTCACTTGCAGCTCAGACTTATAGTGATCCTCTTGTTTTAGCCTCCCTAGTGGTGGGATTAGCAGCGTGTGCCACCACACCCAGACTTGGTAGCTGGCTCAGTGCACCTGGGAGCAGGGCCAGCGCAGCATGTGGAGTCAGAGATGGAACCCCAGTCCTTGTGCTTGGCTAAGCAGGCACTTAGTCTCACTGGCCTGAGGTGCCTCAGATAGGCACTGAGCTATCTCACTGGCCCTTTATCTATTTTAGACGTACTATGGTACCGTGTTCCTTCAGATGGTCTTAAGGAGGCATTCACTTTAGGGTTTTGTTTATAGGTTCATTTGTTTGTTGTTTTGTGACAGTGTCCTGCTGAGCCACCTAGACTAACCTGGAACTTGGACCTCATATGCCTAGCTGGGATGTCAGACTTTAAAGGGCAAAAATTTGTTTGTTTGCACCTGTCATTAAAGAAAATGAGTTCCACTCTAGAGTCCATATTTAAATATTGTAGAATAGTCAACAGAAATGAATAGAGGAAAGAAAATTACCCATAATTTTTATGCCCCCAAATAATAATAGTACTTTAATTTGTTCTCTTTTTTTTGTCTTAAAGAATTATGTATGTCTTTTTTTTTTTTTTTTTTGAGGGTACCAGGATTGAATTTAGGACCTTGCGCTTGCCAGGCAAGTGCTTATTCTACTGAGCTATCTCCCCAGCCCATGTATGTCTGTTTTTAAAGAATTATAATCACACTGATTATGTAATTTTATGTTCTGATTTCAATTTTTGTGGTATACTGTTTTGCTTTTCCTAATATGTTGCATACTTTTTTGCAAGTATCCTCATCAGTGATACTAACTGATGAGCCATTATAGGTACACCTTGGTTTCACAGCTAGAATTGCTGGTTTTAGCCCCTCCCCCTTTTAGTCTCTTTATGTAACCAAGCCACCCACAAACTCATGACCATGATCCTCCTGCCTTAGCCTCTTTTTTTGACCAGGAATTGAACTTAGGACCTTGTACTTACCAAGCAGGCGTTGTGCTGCTGAGCTATATCCCTGCCCCTCAGCTTCTTTAGTGCTGGGATTATATGCATGTGCCATACAATGACTCTGGCTTTAGGCTTTTTATACTTTTCAGAAGGGCTTAACCTTCTGTTAGCAGCAAACAGTATCTAAAATAGTGTACTGGGGCCCGGCAGGATAGCTCAGTGGTCTAAAGTGCCTGCTTGGGAAAGCTTAGGCGGCTGCAGGGACCATGGTTCGATCCCCAGCACCACATGCTGTGCCAGCCCTGCCCTGAGGACAGGCTGAGCCAGCCATAAAAATAAATAAATAAATAAATAAATAAATAAATAAATAAATACACACACAAACAAACAAAAGTTCTGAAACAAGGAAAAATTAAAAAATAAAAATAAAACAGTGTACTGCCGTGTGCCTCTACCACTGACATGAACCACCTACAGATTTTATTTATTTAACATAAGGTCTCACTACACAGATTGGACTCATAGTGATCCTCCTGTTTTTAGCCTTGCAAGCACTAGGATGACAGGCACGCACCATGCCCAGTCTCAGTTACCATCTCAGCGTTCCCTGGGGCCAGGGCTGGCACAGCACACTGGATCTAGCCCCAGTCCCTGTATCTGCCTAAGCAGGCACTCTAATCCACTGAGCTATCTGGCTGGCCCTCAGATTTTGAATTTTCAACCTGTTTGTGGCACCTTATGTAATTTAGAAGGTTGATTCCCTTCTGTGTTTGTTGGCATAATGTCTTTGGCCTCTCTGAATTATTTTTCCTTATACAGTCTATTGTCATATACGGCTGAGCATGGTGGCAAATGCCTGTAAGCCCAGAACTCAGGAGAGTACGGCAGGAGGATCACTATGAGTTTGAGGCTAGCCTGGGCTAGCTATGTAGTAAGATCAAGGCATGTCTGAACTATTGAGACCTTGTCTCATAAAATATATATCCCCTACTACATACAGAAAATGGTTTGCTATATTTATTTATTTGTCAGTCCTACATATCCATTGGAAATAATCTTAAGGGATTAGTTTTGATTTTAAGGAAGTTCTTGATTTTAGTTTTTTGAGGCAGGGTCTCACTGTGTAGGCTAGGCTGGTGTTGAGCCAGCAGCCTCCCAAGTGCTGGGACTGTAGATGTGTGCCACCACACCTTGCTTTGGAAAGAATTTTTTTTTTTTTTTTTTTTGATGACTGGTCCAAAGACTGAACCTGCACGAAGCTGCCTCCAGGGAAACATTTAGATTCCCTCCTCAGACAGAGGGTCTGCCCTGCAGTTAGAACACATGTTCAGCCTCGCTGGGTGGTCTCAGGGTAGTCGCTTGTCTCCCTGAATCTCAGCCACCTGTGTCTCCGTTCTCTGTCCCCAGACACAGTTGCTTAGTTTCCCAAGGAGGTGGTGACAATGTCTTGGTAGTAAAAAGATGTTTTTAAGTTTCTGTAGAATTCAGCCAGCATCTGAACACATGTGGGGCCTCAGGATGCCAAGTGCTCTGTTCACCCGGGGTGGTTGGCAAGCTGAGGGAGCTACCCTGGAGAAAGGTGTCGGCATCACACACAAGTTCCAGCTCCCACGAGTGTGATCTTTCTCTACTGCCACTTGGCAGTATTACGTGCTCACTGAAGTGCCCAACCTGCAGGTCTCAGGAGGAGCCTCAGCTCTCTCTTTTCTCTCCCTCTGCAGTTTCCTGAGATGAACGAAGTCAGCCAGGAGGATGAAAGGAGCAGCAACACAATAGTGCCCTTTATCATCCAGAACCTGGGCCTCCTGACCGGCTTTACCATCATGCTGCTCCTCACCATGTACTCGGGGCAGATCCAGATCGGATAGGGCCCTGTGGGGCCACTGACATCACAAGGCAGGTGCTGGGCTGCCCGTTCCTGCCGGGGACTCGCCATGCGTGTGGCATACAGAAGGGGCAGCTCTGTAAACTGCCGATGGACTGTCGCCTGCGTGCAGATGTTGGCTATGTCCCAGAAAGCGAGCCGTGCGGTAGCCATTCTCTAGGTAGTGCCTCGCCCCCTCCCTGCCCCTTCCTCACGGTCATGCTGGAACCTGAGTGTTGCACACAGGACAAGCCTCTCCCTTTCCTCTCTGGTTACTCTGATCTCTCTTGGAAGCAACACTGTGAGATCTGGCATCTTAGGCCCTGCAATGTTAAAACAATGGCTGTCAGAGAGCTTGAGTAGAAACATCAGCAGGTAAATCCTGGGGACCCACGAATGAAGCTGCATCCCGGACCTCATGCTGCCCCTTTTGATTGGGGTCACTTGCTCTTCAAAGAAGGGACGGGACAGGGATCTCTCCCTCCTATTTTCAGAACCTGTTCAGTTCCTATTGAATTCAGAGAACTGAGATTCAGAGCAGGTGAGTAGGGCAGGCCTGGCAGGGTCCATCCTGAGTGACAGGGATGGGGACCAGTGGGTGCTCACCCAGTCCCACTGGGATGCTGGGCGCTGCTCGTGCCCAACCCTGCTGTGCCCTGGCTGCTTGGCTGGACCAATGTAGTGGGCAGCTGCCCTGGCTTCTTCCTTTTTCCTGCTAACACTGACAGTCTGGAGGGGCAGGAGCCCTGCAGATAATAAAATAATTGTTTTTACTGATTGCCAGCTCCCTTCTAACAGATCTTCCAGCTGCCTCTCTTGAAGCACATTTTGAGCACATTTCAGGTGTGTATGTGTCAGGCCTAGTGGCACACCCTTATAATCCCAGTACTGGGGAGGCTGAGGCAGGAGGATTGCGTTGAGTTTCAGGCCAGCCTGGGCTACATAGTGAGACCCTGTCTCAAAACAAAACAAAACAGCAAAATCAAATGTTAGATTCACTGCCTAATCAAGACTTCTGCTGCAGACCAGCAAGCCAACTTGTGGAGTAAGGGTGCAGCTATTTGCTTTATCACAGTGACGAGGGAGATCAGTAATGGAATGGGTATAGGCTACACTGAGGACCTAATTACGTGAACACAAGTGTGAGTGCAGGGAGCTCTAGACTGAGATAGGCCTTGGGGTGCTGCAGATGTCGCTGTCTGAGTGGCAAGTGCAGGCCCACACCACTGCTGTGGTCCTCCAGAAGGTGGGTGGTGTGCTTGTCTAACACTACAGGCGAACCATGGGTGCCATAGAGCCCCTGCCTCAGAACTCCGGCTTCAAGGGGAGCTGATCTCCAGATTCACTAGGTGAATGATTTATTATTATCATATTGATAATGGGAGATTCTTTAGCCACTTTGGGGAGCCATTCTCCCCAGAAGCCTTTCTTAGTGGTGCCCACAGTCACAGCCTAGGGGTCATGTTTGTTTGCAAGACAAGAGCATGGGGTCATGGCCAATGCCTGAGCTCTTCTCAGGCCAAAAAAAAGAATCCATTCTTAGTGATTTGAGTAGCATCGATTGCGTTTTTTCTTCTTGGGAAACAACCCTCAAACCAGGAATATTCCTGAAAAGAGCAGGAGCAGGAGGATGGCTGAGTTTCCCTCCTGATCTTGTTTCCATACTTGGGTGGCACTTGGAACCTGCTGGAGGAGGAGGAGGAGGAGGAGGAAGAGGAGGAGGAGGAG
>PVJA010039315.1:0-19234 GCA_004027025.1 Myocastor coypus | reverse complement strand
TTTATTTCTCTTTCTTGTCTAATGGCTGTAGCTAGTGACTCCAGAACTATATTGAATAGAAGTGGCGATAGGGGGCATCCTTGTCTTGTACCAGATTGGAGAGTAAAAGACTTCAGTTTTTCCCCATTTAGAATTATGTTAGCTGTTGGATTGTTGTAGATGGCTTTTATCAGGTTGAGGTAGAGGCCCTCTATTCCAAATTTCTGTAGGACTTTGAACATGAATGAGTGTTGAACTTTGTCAAAGGACTTTTCTGAATCAACTGAGATGATCATGTGATTTTTGGCTTTGGCTCTATTGATATAGTGTATTGCATTTATAGAGTTGCATATATTGAATCATCTTCGCATCCCTGGGATGAATCCTACCTGGTCATGGTGTATAATCTTCTTCATGATTAGTTGCATTCTATCAGCAAGGATTTTATTGAGGATTTTTGCACCTGTGTTCATCAGAGAAATCGGCCTTTACTTTTCTTTTTTAATTGTATCTCTCTCTTTTTTTGGTATCAGTGTAATACTTGCCTCTAGGAATGATTTTGGGAGGACCGCTTCCTTTTCAATTTCATTGAAGAGTTCAAGTAGTGTTGGGATGAAGTCTTCTATAAATTTCTTCTAGAATTCAGAGGGGAATCCTTCAGGTCCTGGACTTTTCTTTGTCGGTAGGCTTTTTATTACATTTCATATTTCACTGGCTGTTTCGATTTCGTTTGCTCTTCTATTTCTGGTCGATTGAGGTGCTCCAACATTCTGTTTTCTTAACGAGTAAGTTCAGAGATATAAATTTCCCTCTAAGAAATGCTTCCATTGCGTCCCATAAATTTCAGTAGTTTGTGTTTGAATTTTCATTAAATTCAAGATATTGTTTAATTTCTTGTTTAATTTCATCTATAACCCACTGGTTATTGAGAAGAATGTTGTTTAATTTCCATGTATTTCTGCAGTTCTTGTGGTTTCTGTTGTCATTTATTTCCAATTTCATTGCACTGTGGTCAGAAAATTTCTGTTTTCTTGCATATACTTGAGCATGACCGATATAGTAATATGTGTCTATTTTAGAAAATGTCCCATGCGCAGCTGAAAAAAATGTGTATTCTGCAGTGGTTGGGTGGAGCACTCTGTGTATGTCCACTAAGTCCAATTGTTTCAAGTTCTGATTTAGCTCTGCTACTTCTTTGCTAAGTTTTTGTCTGCTTGATCTATCTTTTTCAGATAAGGGGGTGTTGAGATCTTCTGTTAAGTTTATGTTATTGAATATTAGATTTTTTCCATGTCTGTTAAGGTTTATCTTATATAACTTTTTTTTATATATTTACATATTTATGAGTGTCACCTCTTCATCTTGAAGTTTTCCTCTAACCAATATGTAGTGGCCTTGTTTATTTTGTTTGATCAATCTTGGTTTGAAGTTTAGACTGTCTGCAAACAGGATTGCTACCCCTGCTTTTTTTTGAGGTGCTAGAGCATGTAGTATTGTTTTCAATCCTTTCACTTTTAGCTTATGAGTGTCTTTATGAGTTAAGTCTGTTTCTTGTATACAGTATATTGTTGAATTTTGCTTCTTATCCACTCTGCCAGTCTATTTCTTTTAATTGGAGAATTCAGTCCATTTATAATGATGGTTATAATTGAAATATGTTGACTTATGATTGACATGACATTTACTTACTACTGTTTACCCATTTTTCTCCTGTATTTAATTGAGTACCCTTTTTGGTGAGATCTTTCTGTTCCAATTTCTTGAGTTTGAGTCATTTTGGTCCCTTTCTAAAATATTTTTTAGTATATTTTGTGGGGTTAGTTTTGATGTCATGAAATTCTTTAGTTGTTCCTTGTCATGGAAATATTTCACTTCTCCTTCATACTTGAAAGAGAGTTTTGCTGGGTACAGCAGTCTGGGCTGAAATTTGTTTTCATGGAGGACTTGAATCTTCTGCTCCATGCTCTTATTGATTTCATGATTTTTGAAGAAACCATGCTATTTTTCTGATGGGTTTTCCTTTAAATGTGGTCTTTTTTTTTTTTTTATCTTTAGCAGCTTTTAGTATACTATTTTTCTACTGCACTTCTGGAATCTGGATTATGATATGTCTGGATGTGTTTTTTAGTTGGGTTGATGTTATTTGGGGTTCAGTATGCTTCAGTTACTGTATGTCTGATATATATGTATATATATATATATATATATATATATATATATATATATATATATATTTTGGAACTTTTCTGCTATTTCTTCTGCCCATATTCTTTTTATATCATTAGTGTTAACTCCTTCTTTCTCATTGATTCCTGTTAATCTCACATTGTTCACTTTTGCATCATCTTGCAGATGTTGAGGTATTTTTTCCTGCATCCTAGTTGTTTTTAAGAGATCTTTTACCTTTTCACTAGCTGCAATGGTGTCTTCAAGATCTGAGATTCTATCTTCACTTTGGTTCATATGGTTTTGCCAGCTTGTGATTGAGATTTTATTTTTTTGTGTATCTCTTTGAAACTGTTTCATGTGATGTATTTCTTTCCTATATTGCTCAGTGAGGGAATTCATCATTTTTCTATTCTTCTCTAATTTTTTTTATCAATGTCTTCTTTAGTAGTACTGAAGTCTCTTATTATAATTATCCTTTCTCTCTCTAGTTCAGACATTATTTGTACTTTGTTCTCCTTTGTACCTTTCTGTAGTTGTTCCCCTACTTTAGATGCTATTGGTTTACAGAGGTCTTTTTTAACCTCAGAGGTTATTTCTGCTCTGATTTCTTCTATAGGTTTCTGCAGTTGTTTTTCCACTTCAGAGTCTATTTTTTTTTTCATACATTTCTTTTTTTTACTTCACAGGTTATCTTTGATCTGAATTGCTCTATATGTTTCTTCACTTGCCTTTCCACCTCGGCTGCTGATTCAGAGATTTCATCTGTATGACTCCCATTTTCTTCCATGGTAGTTTTTTTCTTGTATTTGTTTTGTGTGAACTTGGGATCTGGGATTGGATCTTGCTCCTTCTCCTTATCATTTTTTATAGCAGTGATCTCTGCACCTTGGTGAATTTATACAGTTAGCACCTATGGAAATTTGGGTCTGGATCCACCAAACAAATTCCCCTCCAGTCATGCCTGGCTGTGAGTCAAAGCTCAGGCAGCTGGCTACCTTGAGGCCCTGTGGGTCCGGACGGTAGTCGACTGTGTGGGGAATATGGGTGTAGTAGTGTTTTGTGTAGTTGTCGAGTTAGGGAAAGTATTTGGGCTTAGAGAGTTCTTACCTGGCCAATATGAGCCCTCGCCCTGGAAGGTGGGTGAAATCTGAGCTCAAGTTGTAGATGAGTCAGCGAATGAACCAGGGCTGAGTCTACTGGGTGCCTTAGTCACGATGGCAGTGAGGTTCAGGCTGGAGTCAGGGGTGATTGGGCAAATCTGGTAGTTGAGATTTGGTCTAGGCACCGTGCAGCCAGTCAAAATGGCACGCAGGTCTGGGAGGATGATGAGGCGAGTCCCGGTGCTGAGGCTTGGTCTGCGCACCACGTGGCCAGTCAAAATGGCTCACTGGTCAATGGTCTCTTTAGTTATCTTTCTGATTGACTTTATTATAAGTGGAAATCAGCCTGGGGAGGTAGTTCAATGGTCTAAGCTCTTTCTTGGCAAGTGCAAGAAATGGGGTTCCATCCCCAGCACTGCATGCTGTATGGGCCCTGGAACACCAAGCACCCCATGCTGCTCACCCAGAGCAGGTGTGGTGGCACATGCCTATAATCCCAGCACTGAGGAGGCTGACGCAAGATAATCACTATGAGTGCAAGCTGCATAACAAGATCCTGTACCAAATAAATGAATCAATAAGAGATTAACAGTACAAGATACTAATCATGAGTTGCATCTAATAAGTACAAATATGATTATGTTTTATAATTGAATATAATTTTCATCACTTTTGTCATTCTCTAGTTTCTCTAGTAACTGTATTATTTGAACTGATAAAGTATACAATCAGCTTTTCTTGTCTTAAGTTACCAGAACAAAATCAGACAGATTAGCTGATCAGTTCTCCACTTACTGACAGCACCGCTCCATCTATCTTGACCAAAATTTTCTGCTTATCAGAAAGAATTGGAGAAAAGCACAACGATGGAAATATTTATCATGGAAGTAACATCTAACATGGCTTTCAGAGCTAGATAAGTAGAGGATTCCAGACACCACTGGACAAAACACTTTAATGCTGGCCACTCACGAATTCTGCACAGTGGCATTTTCCAGCTATTCCTATTCTCACTTCTTTTTAATATTCTTTCCAAAATTGCATTATTGCAGTTACACAACAAAAGTAAGTAGGCTGAGATTCTAGAAACGTTTTAATATACTTGTCAAAAATGAAAAGAAAAAAAAGGAAGTCAACGTAAGTCTGCCAAATAAAATCCATTTCATTTTGATCTGTAAATAAAAAGATATAATAAATAGTGTGTTCATTAGTAGAAGGCAGTGTCCACGCAATCCTTACATGCAGTCTTTGAACAGGTATTACTGTAACCATTCTCTAGTAGGGGGCAGGAAGGCAAGGGCCTCCAGGTCTGCCCTAGGGGAATGTTAAGTGAGATTGTGGACATATGGTTACTGGGGCCCTTAGAAGTGGGATGGGACCCTGCAAATCCTGTAGCTGGCTCAGGCACCTCCCTGAGTAATGGGCAATGGGCTCACTCTCATTGGCTGAAGCAATGCAAGTGCTATAGGTGTTTTACTAAAGGCTTGGGAAGCCCGAGAGGTGGTCAGCCTGATTGGCCTGTGTGCCAAAGTCTGTGTGTCCCCAAGTGAATGCAAACTTCGCATGCTCCTCTTCTTCTTCTTTCCTCCTCCTCTTCTTCTTCTTCTTCTTCTTCTTCTTCTTCTTCTTCTTCTTCTTCTTCTTCTTCTTCTTCTTCTTTTTAATTTTTTTTTCTTTTTGAGACAGGGTCTCACTCTACAGTTCAGACTGACCTTGACTCACGTTTGTAACCCAGGTTGGTCTTGAACTTGCACTGATCCCCTGGCTCAGCCTCCCAAGTTCTGGGATTGCAGGCATATGCCACCACACCTGGATCTCACATGTTCTAAAGACATAAATTTTTGAAAAGAAAATGTGGGTCTTGACGAAAGCTTCATCTTTCCCTCCAGTGAAGGAAGTCACTGGCCACCATAATTCAAAAACTTTCTAATTTCTTCAACTTGGTAAATTCATATAATCCTTATTTCACAAGACACAAACTGACTTTGAAAAAAGTTATCTATTACAATTCTGTGATAAGGAAAAAATAATAATTTTTTCTCTTAGCATTGGAATTTAAAGTCTACTCTTTGAATATGTGCTAAGAATTAACTGAGAAACAAATTGGCTCTTGATTTTTAAATTACTTTTGACTCTATATTACTTCTTCCTTTCATAAAAAAAAAAAAAAAACAGGAAAAGAAAACTATCTAAACAATGTGAGACAGAAAAATCTAATAAATAAAGAGGAAGTTAATTTTAAAACTACCCGCAAAACAAGTTATAATTATCCACTGAATGGCATGTACAAAAGGTGAGATATTAACTTCAGACATTTTTCCTACTATGAATCCCAGGTTTATTAAATTTTCAGCAGTAGATGAAAGTTCCACATTTTTATTAAGTCTTCAGAAAATATCCTGCGAAACAGTGTACCTCAGTGAATAGCACACACACACACACACACACACACACACATAAACACTCACACTGCTTGTAAAAGCAAATTAATTTCTCTTTTATTTTAAAGTGCTTTGTGCTTCAGTGCTGCTTGCAAAAGATGAAGTTTTCAGTCACCAAAAAATAAAATTTACTCTGTAGAAAATGAAGTGTAATTATCTCTTAACATCATAGCTCTGAGCTTCATCTAGCGAGGAATGCTTGCCCTCAAGGGGAGAGATGCAAAAAGTATTTGGCACTTGTGAGTTTTTGCATTAATTCTAGTGCATGTAGAATGCATAGAAAGATTTTCAAGTTTCCACATGGTACAGGGACTGGGAGAACTTTCAAGAACATTTTTTGTAAATTTTCAACAGTATTTAATTCTAATTTTTATTCATGGAGGTAAATATTTCATTAGCTAGTGGTTATTTTTATCATTTCACAAAATCTCACCTCACTTGAGCTCGAATAGGTGACTTCACAGCAGCATCAGTGCTTGGAAGAGGAGATAAGCCAGAGAAACTGAGGCAGCTGACAAGTTCGTCTCTAGTGGAAGCCAAACATGATGATAGTTCAGCAACAGTACAAGCCCGAGTTCTGAAAATAAACACAGTAATTGATACTGAGTAAACTAATGAAGACCTACGAAATTATAGTGATAAGCCGTTGTTCCATGACAACACAATTTCACAACACCAAATCAAAGAAGCAAAAACAAACCTGATTAAGCAGCTAATAATAAGTACCTGCTTTGAGGAGACATAATACCCAAAATCAATTACTCCTGTATACCAAAACATTGCAAACTTGTTTGGAGTTGATATCTAAAGCATATCAAACTGATCTTATCATTGTCTTCTAAAATAATGAGCTAGATAGAAAAATCCTGTTGTGTAAATTATGGTAACCAATGCTATAATACATGTCACAAATTTTGACTCATGTGAGGGATCTTAATGAAAGTATGTCAAATGTGAAAATACTTTTATCAATTTTTTTTCCTGAAGATCTTGAAGTGATGCCAGTATAATTTTCATTATGTTGGTATTGAGGTCTGAACATTCATTGGATGGTGGTTCAGATTTTGGTTAATGCTAAATAAAACTTGGGGAATGCTACCTCCATAAGGATGCCATGAGACTGCAAAGTAACATCCTCTACTCTCTGTTCGCTTATGCCTCGGAATCTATTACACCTCCTAACTCAGAACTGGATATAAATCCTGTCCTCCCCTACCATCTACCAAATGATGAATTCCTTCGGTGCATTCAAACATCTGTGTTTCAGCACAGAAACATTCTTGTTCTTTTCTGTCCTACTCACAAGTTCAAATCTGAGAATGTGACAATCAGAATCATGAGCCATTTACTTTCTTCTACCCAGAGTCCATATAGTAACTTCATTTAAAATAAGGCTGCCATCATGGTCTGATATAACTGTAAAAAATGAAAAACATATTCTTAGTTATAAAAATAACATATTGTCATTATTTGCCCCCAGAGGCTCACCAAACATATTGACCCAAGTCAGCTCTCCTTCCAAAACACACCTTCCATGTTTTAATAAGGATTTACTCTAGCTTAGTTTATTGCCACAACTGTTTCCTTTAACTTACTCTTTGAAATCAAATATTAAATATGAGTTGACACCCTATTTTTATTCATACAGTCATATTTATTTCATATTTTTGATCCCTCACATTTGTAAAAGTCAGACTTTCTCGCATATTTCAGACAGTGTGTGAGAAATGAATAAGGGCATTTGACACTTCAGTCTTGGTATGTTTTTCAAAGTCTGTTTTACTAAAAGGAGTTAGCAAATACACATCAGCTACTTCAGCTTGAAAAGAAATAAAAGCTATCTGCCTGGCATTATTCACAGCCAAAGCAAACAGGCTACTGTGGTATTCATAAATGCCTCTGAATTAAGGCAAACATGCATAAAATCAGGCTTCCTTTGTGGTAAAAAATTTCTTCCAGCTGAGCCCAAGAAGAGAATAAAAAGTTACCCAAATATCTATTGTTAGAATGAGGACAACTTTCAAAAGTAAATGTCATTCCTCTATTGGAGGCCTCTTGATGATTTCCTAATTTTAATAAATTGTCTGTGATAACTGTGATCAAACTTGTTTCCATTCAAAGTGAAGAACGGAGATGAAAACACCATTATAGCTGCCTACAGCAGTTTCAAGGTGTTTGCTGATTTACTTTGCTATGTTAAAATTCAGATACTTTGAAATAAACTAATCTCATATTTTCTCAAAAAGTCACCACTCAGGTTTATTTTCTTAGAAGCAAAAAGGAGCATTTATTTTCCTTTTAGGATTAAAATGCTAATGTGTGTTACAAATAAAATATCCATGCCCCCAATTATTTGAATGACAATACACCCATTAAAACTATCTAGCAGATGATCATTTAAAAGCAAGTTTTATTCCAATTTTAATGTGAGTTAGTATTTCAGGGTAGGTCAGAACTGATCACAAACATAAAAGTGATACAAGGGTGGTGTGTTTAGCACCTTATGGACAGTAAAAAAAATAATATTTATACTGTAAGTACAATGAAGACCAACGAGAACTACTCTTGTGTTTCCAGACACAAACTCTTGACGGCATCACATGATGATGCGCTCCCTTAAGTTACAGGCCGAGAATGAGTGAGCACCCGATTGTGAATTCACCAAGGTTGGGGCTGTAGAAGGCGCTTCACTCTGCTCCAGCACATTTAAAATCCTGGGCTAATGCACCTACCAGTCAGTTTGGATCTGGTATACACAGTAACCGAAGATTCAGTCCCATTCTTTTTTGTTTTTACTTTAGCTACGAGACTAGTAAGCTAATATATATTTTCAGTCCCCAAATGTCCTTTCCTTGCTAACAAGTGGCACTTTGCTAAAGAGAACTAGTTCTTTATGCAAGATTCAAATTGTTTTTGATCCTAGCAACAATGATCAGTAGATCATTATGGCAATATTTGCTATAATCATCAAGATGGTATATAACTCTTGTAATTTACAAGTGGCAAAATTTACATAATATCATGTCCTCTGAAATACAGAATGAAGTGGATTTACTCACAGGTGATAGTACACTGCTTACAATTCCACTCTTTACTTATGAATACTTTTCGTTTGCTAAGATATACACTGTCAGCCCAAAAAAGATAACTATGCAGCCCCCAATTAAAAAAAAATAAACTATATAAACATTTCATATGCCTGAAATACAAACCAACAATGAGAAAAACAAATTCCCAGCTTGCTATCATAAATGTCCTGAATGCCATGTGTGGTGGCACACATCTGTAATCCCAGCACTTGGGAGGCTGAGTCAGGACAATCAATGTGAGTTCAAGATCAGCCTGGGCTACAAAAGTTAGCTCAAGGCCAGCCTGAACTGCATAGAGAGACTGTCTCAAAAAAGAAAAACATATGTGTTGAAAAATGGAGAATGTCGCTGTACACAAAAGGCCATTATGTTCTTGCAGTCCAGGGGTAAATATTGAGAAAGTCATGAATTGAAAAAAAAAATAATAAATTAATTTAACACACAGTGTCACTGTATATTTTTCCTTCTTGATCTGTGCAATTAAATGAGTAATACAATGAGTACTGCTAATTGAGCAGCGAATGTACATAAAGTGTAGGGGAACAAAGGAGAATAATAAGGAGCCAATAAACCTGGCTTCTGGGAATTTGTAACAAGGTTAGAGACAAATACACAAATTACCATGGTGTAAATAATATCTTTGCATAATCAGTAGTTTCAAATACACCTTGTATTTAGTCTAGGGAGTTAAAGATTTATTTGCTGTTTCTATAAGATGCATGTAAAGCCAAGTTCCCCAACATAAGGATATAAGTTATAATGGATCCAAATGAAGTGCAGGCTTTTTCACACCTGAGTGGGTTAGGACTGGACTTACTCTTCTTAAAAGTGTCCTTCCTTATCTTTGTATTGTTACTGCTCAAGCCCAGCACTGGGTTCCCATGGCCTTGAGGATCCTCTGATGTGTATTTTATTATGAAGTTTATGAGAGAAAGTCATGCTATACAAGACACAAGGGCACAGTGTAAGGTGTATCAGCAAATAAAACATTTTGTACCATCTGAGATGTGAGTTAATTCTTAGGTAAAAGGGAAGGCTCTGGAAGAAAGGGACAATTGAAAGAGGTTTTACTGTTTAGAAACAGTTCAGAGCAGAGTCAGAAACTGTCATACTTTACAGTAAGGCAATATGGTGCTTGGATAGCATTTTGGAGCTTAGGTCTTAAAAGAGCAGATCAGGAGATCCATCGAAGAAAGTAGCCATAAGGAGTGAGTACAGAAAGGAACTGCCATCTCTTAGATGAGTTTGCAACCAGGTTGTGGCGAGGCTACAAATCACAGAAGAAACTCTGGGGTCACTCACAATACAGGGAAAGTAACTATTGCTATGTGGGACAAAAGAGTAGGTCTAATTTAGGAAGCAGAGTGTGATAGATCAGTTTCAAAGCCATGGGCTGTTCTAAAGCAAGATGACCATGTTGCCTTTATGTTCACAAATGTATAAATGATAGTTAAAATCACAGATGCATAATTAGAAGGAGTGGAGTATGAAGATGCAAAGAAAGAAGTTTGGACTTTGCATTTCAGAGACAGAGTCAATGAGAGAGACTAGAGACAGTGCAGCAGCTCTAGATGGTGTGTACTTGGCTGACTGTGGGATCCACCAAGAAAGACTAGAACACTCTTGCACGTCAGTCATCCTGGGTCACACATCAGGGCATAAAGGTCTGGGTGCAGCCTCCTACCTTCTGTCCTCTGCCGTTGTCCCTAGGCTCTTCTTCTGTATCACCATGAACTAAGGCTTCTGTGCTCCTACACTCTACAGTGTAGTTCCCACACTGATCTGGAGCCAGCTGACCACAGATGGAAACTTTGTAGGACATCAAGGCATCTAATGCTTTGCTGTTGAAATTATGAGTTAGTCTACAGTGGGAAATGTCATATGCATATGCTTTTAATACATAGAGAATGTATGTATACTGTGTCAGATATATATATATATATATATATATATATATATATAATATGTATGTATTCTATACATTCAAATTTCATATATGTGTATATATAGCATATATATCTAACAGTGTATACATATCTAACATATACAACATCTAACACATATATATATATATGTGTGTGTGTGTGTGTGTGTGTGTGTGTGTGTGTGAGTAGTAGTAGTAGTAGTAGTAGTAGTAGTAGTAGTAGGCAGTTGTAGAGATGTAGACGTTTTGTTTCACAGAATTAAAAAAAAAAATCAGAAAGAAACTTTGTTACATTCTGTAGGGAACCTAGTACAGAAGCTTCAAATTTTGAAGCTCCCCTCCTTCCTAGTTTCTCTCTTCATATATTCTCATGGCCTCCATTTTCTATGCCAACATAACACAGACATCTGTCAATTTTCTTTTAATCTGTGACTCCAAGGAATCCACAACTTTTGCTCATTTCTTCGATTTTCCAAATGCTACATAATACTGACACTAACATTGGTCATGACACTGTATCTACCTGTTCCTCCTTAAGTGCCTCTTCTTCATGCTTACCCTTTCTATAAAATCTGTTTTATTGATGGCTCAGTTTTCAGCACTGAGGACTCAATGTAGGGCTCTGTGCTGCTATGCAAGCTACTCTACCACTGGGCTACATCAGCAGCCTATTGTTGAACCTTTTTCAAGCTGGTTGTAAGGCAACTCCAGTTCTGAGTAATCTTTTGATTACTAATGACAAACAAAACCTATGCAAAACGTTCTTTGCATATGTACATAAATTTACATTTGTAACTATAGCTATTTCCTAAAACTGCAGTTTTCTAACCTCTTTGGTAACATATTCTCAGTCTCTTCCACTCCTCTGCTCATGAACATTTTCTCCATTACTTCCTTTCTTCCATAGCTTTGCTTTCCTGTGGTAGTTCTGTGACTGGCTACAGGTGAAGCATATGTATCATCATGCTGTCTGCTTTTGAGTTGTGGCAGCCAGGGGTACCTTGAGCTATTAATCCAATCCACCATGTTTGGAGACTATTCTCAGTCTCCCTGTATGTTAGGATTGAGTGGTTTTTAAATCTCTACTGTCTGAGCCACCTCAGAAATAATTAGAAGAGAATCTTCTTGAGATGTAGACATTTCATAGTTTTGAAAGCTTTCTGGGTTAGTCAGCTGTCACAATACCAATGTGCATGAGATACATGAAAAAGAGAAAAGGGTTTTATTTGTCTTGGAGTTTCAGAGACCATCGTCAATTGACCAAGTAGCTTTGGGCTTGAGGTGACCAGGTGCTTCCTCTTCGGCAAAGGAGTGAAGAGAGGAAGAAGGTGCCAGTGTCTCGGCATCCCTCGAGGCAGCCTGGACCCAATGCCGAGTTGAGCAGCATCACCGTGGGACCAATCCTGTAACACGTGCCCCATCGGGAGCACTCACATCCACGCTGCAGCGTGCTATATCCTTCCAGTGTGCAGTTAAATTGACAGCCATCAATTTTTGCATGATAAAGCTTACACCTAGCCACAGGCTCACCAAGGTCAATTAATTGTGATGAACGATGAAGCCTTCATGAGAACCACTAGCGAGCAATTCAGAAAGATACTAAAGAGCTGCGGTTTTTGTGTGAGCTCGAAAGACGTAAGTTCACAAAAAGTAAGGTGCTTGGGGAGGACAAGGTTTTGCAGTTACAAGCTGGGCAATGACTGGCTGCTGTGCAGAAAGGGCACAGAAGTGACACATGCAATTGGAGTATGACTCTCAAGGTCAGGTTGACAGCTTAGCAGCACAGGCATAAGCACCTGTCCAGCAACCACAAGGTCCTGAGCTCAATTCTCAGAACAAAAAAACTAAAATGAAGAATGCTACTGCGGCTGCGCAGGCCCAACCGACTGTTGAGTATGGACGGAAGTGAAGAGCTGGCTTTCCAGGCACCACACTCTTCCTGGCTTCCTCCCATCCCATTCGCCAATCTAGGTTTCCAGGGGCTAAAATCCAGTGAAACTCCACCGGTCCCAAATTCACACCTTGTGTTCAGTCTTGGCTCCCACGTTCATTTGCTTCCTGATTTCAGATGGCTGAGTTCATACGTCTTATCTTTAATTGGATTATCTGTGGACTCATAATGGCAGCACTACAGAACCCTACCATGGCTGAGTGAGGTACTCCAATGAAGTCGCTGTGTGGATGAGACTTTCAGTACAGAGTCATCTTCACTGTCCCCTACTGGTCCAGGAAGATGAGCCCTTTTCCAGCCCATCAGCAAAGATAAAATGTGGTCCAGACACTAGTGATTTAAAAGCCACTCAACTCAAACACACAGCAGAGACTGAGCATAGTCATAAATTCATAGATTATAACGTCAAATTATTTTTTGTGATGTCTATTTTGAAGCCCCCAGGGAGCTGTGTATGAACTTTGGTATATTTATACAAATGAAAGTACAAAAGAAGTTAAAATAAGAGTATGTCCCTGTGTGGGTTTTATGGCAGGGGGAGAGTACCGTCAATAGTTAACTATAAAATTTGCTGCAGTAAATAAAAGTTGTCATATTTTTCATTTAAACCTTTAGATATATTTTTTTAAAAAGGAAGCAAAGGAAATTACACTGAAACCGGTGTTTAAAATACGCCTTCCAAGGCCGCCCACCCGACGTGCTAGCCTGTCTGGCTAATTGGGTCCACTTGCTTTATGAGCCATGTGTGTTAAGAAGGAGGATCAGTTCTGATAGGCTGGCCAGGAAAAACAACAGCGGCAGAAAAATATTTTTATAGTTGAAAAACTTGGCACTAGTTTTTCTGCAACTGAGAACACATTTTGGCTCTCCTTTATGAATGTCTGGAAAGACAAAAAGAATTAAGATGCACATAAAATACTCTCCATACTGAATTTTAAATAATTTGCATATCAGCAGAGAAATGAAAGCATACTCTTGACTACTGATTTTGATAGCCAAACATCCAAAATATTATTTTTAAAAGGAACACTGAACCCAGAGGGGCATATAATATAGCATAAAATTAAAGCCAGGCTGACCTGAATGATATTAAATTTGATTAATGAAAAACTTCTCTCCCAAAGAACATCTGCCTTTTCACTCTCAGGAGCCAGTAGGGGTCAAATGCATGGGCTATGTTAGTGGAATGCTCCTGCACCAGGGAGAATCCCGGTCTGATAGATGGCACCCAAGCACACTCGTTTATGGGAGCTGAAGTAAAATGTTCACAGTTGCACTGATGCTCATATTCTAAACAATGGGCACTTAGTGCTATGAATTTTAATTAAGATTGAAATTATTATACACTTTTCTTTGCATTGGGAAGTTTATAGATTTTGGCCAATTACTGAGGTAGAATGCAATAATATCTGGGTTCCAAGTTAGTGTTCTCAAAAATATTTAAAGCTATAACCCTAAGCAACAAAGAGAATAAGGCTATTGTGCTGTCTTTGTATTCTAAATGTGTTATATTCCTCCCGATATACATACCCTTATGAGAGACAGCCTTGTGCAGAATATACAATGGGAGTGGGAAGCAGAGAGAGGAGAGGGCAGGGAGAGGAAGGGAAAAGGAAGAGATGAAGGGAGAGGGTAGGGACAACCCTGCACAAGATGTGGCTCACCCAATTGGGAGTCTCCTTTAAGCAAGCTGTGGTCACTCCATATGGGAAATCTAATCTGAGCTCTGGAGCATGCTGGGAAGATTGCCTGTATCTGGACAGGAAGAATCCTCAGTGGTGGTGCTGTGTGCTTTCTGTGGAAGTAATTTGATTGTGTGGAGTTTAGTGTTGTGTGGAGCATACTGTGCTGCCAAGAATATTGTGGGGCCTGCAATTGTGTGTGTGTGGAGTGTAGACTTGCACGAAATGCAATGCTGTTTCGTGTAGAGTTTCATGCAGGGAGTTCTCTCCCAGATCATGATGTGTTGTGCATAGTGCTGTGTGGCCAGCGGAGCTGTGTGTCGGGTGCTGTCCTGTGGAGCTCGCTGCAGCAGGTAGCAGTGCTGTGTGGAAGGTGGCGACATGTTCTGTATAGTGTCATACTGTGTGCACCACATCCTATGGGCTGTGCTGCAGCCAGGGTCAGGCAATGCCACCTGCACACCGGAGTGCCAGGAATACCCAGCGGTGGTGGCTGAGCACCCTGAGCTGATCCCCAGGGCTTAGGAGAGTGGATCTGGGAACATTCAGAAGGAAGCCAGGAGCCAAGAAAAGAAACAAGGCCATTAGTTCTGTAGATCACAATGAGGAATATGGAGAATGTGAAGATTGTTCTCATCCACATACTGACGTGTTCCGAAAAAAATATGGATTGTGTTAGCAGCTGAGCCCAAAGGAAGATTCGCATATGGGCTTGCAACACAACACAGAACCTAGAGGAGCATCTGGTGTCAGTTGGAGCATGTCCTTGTCCTGGTAATGAAAACCTTGGAATCAGTCTGGCAGCTACACAGGCAGGTGCTTCGTGGTTATTTGGAAGTTAACTGTAACAGCACAGCTTTGACTTTACAGGTTCTTTTCTTCTTAAAATCTCCTATCATTTTATAACAAGGCCACTGGGGGAATAAAACCCACATTATCAATTGGGAGTAAATTCAGGTCCAGGAAGGTTCCTCAGGATTGTGATAAGAAGCAACTTCTCCTCTTAAAATTTTGTGTGCTTTTCTCTTTTGTCTGAGTTTAGTGTGTTAGTAGTTTCCTCCAGAGCCTATGCCCCTGAAAAGGCTCTGAGTCTGACCTTATTTGGAAGCACTGTCTTGGCAGAACTGTTTCACTTCAGATTTTCAACTACAGTCATTCTGGAATTAGGACAGATCCCAAATCCAATAACAGGCATCTTTATAACAGAAAGAGAGATCTGAACACCCTGGAGAGGGAGGCCAGTGGTGGGAAATAAGCAGGGCTTAGAACAATGCTGCCTTGAGCCAGATGTTCCTAGGAACCCCCCAGCTGGTCGGCTTCAAGCAGGAGTCTCATCCAAGCTTCAGAGGAAGCAGAGCCAACACACTGGTGGTGGAGATCAGAACTTCAACACTTGCAAAATAAGTTTCTTCACTTTTTTAGCCACTACACTTCTGGAAATTCATGCATGAAGTATCCAGCATGCAATTTGCAAAGTAGAAACTGTCTCTGCCTCTACTCATAGACTCATACTGTAAAAATACTCTTCAGAGGTGAGATCAGTGAACACAAAAGACTTCTCATGAAGTATATTTTGAAATGTACTTCACATTTCAAAATTATTGTCCATAGCTCATAGGTTGTATCAGAAGATTCTGCTGTTTGTGAGCAAATGGAACTCGAAGAATCATGGCATTTTTGTATTCTTTCTAAAGGAATTGTCTAATATTTCAAGTGAGCTTAGGATGTTCCTGTGTCTACAAAAAAGATCATTAGACTGAATAATTTTTGAGGACAGAAACATGTTCTCTTGGCTTCTACAGTCTTAGAAATCATTTTAATATTTTTATTCTCTTTGAAAGAAAAAAAAAAAAGAAAAGAATTTAGGGCACACAAGCTGCTTACCCTGGAGAACTGCTATCTGGTGATGGCTTGTTGTCTTATTCCAACACCAGGGCATGGGGCTGAGGCTCCCGTCGGGGACGAACACCCTGTCTTCAATGACATCAAGACTCCACTTGTGCAGGAAACTTCCTTATGTAACTTATAGAAGCAAACATTTCATTTCCCAGGTTTAAAATTGTAGAACTCAATCTTGTGTCAATAAAAATCTCTAGTCTATAATACGTCAGTCAAAATTAAGATTCGTTATCATTTGAGAAGGATACAGATCCTCAAATAATAACGGATGTGATAGAGTTGATTACCTTCTGAACAGTGAGCGTACAGAAGATATTTTCATAATATTTTAATTTTTGGATCAGAAAAATTTCAATTTATTAGTGCAACTACGAATTAATTAGTGGAGACTAGGGGCGGCAAGATGATTCAGTGGTCTAAAGCACCTGCTTAGGTAAGCTGAGGCAACTTCAGAGACCTCGGTTCCATCCCTGGCACCACATGCTGCTCCAGCCCCACCCCAAGGACAGCCTGAGCCAGCCATATAAAACAAATAAATAAGTACAACAAAAAACAAACAAACAAATAAAATAAAAATTATCTCTAAGAATAAAAGTCATATCATTTATATTGATATTTCAACATTAAAATTATCATTTTTATATATTTCCATTAGATTTTACCTTTATATTTCACTTTCCTTGTACCTTTGACACTTTGTAGAAATTCATTTTCTAAGTAATATAAAATGTTAAATTATCTTCATGAAATCTCTTGCAAATTTTAAATTTGCATTTGATAGTAAATTTATTTGATCTTATTAATATTTGAATCAACATTCCATTCTTTGTGATACCAAGTTCTTGAAATGAAATTTTTGCCAAAAAAGAATGTTTTCTAGCCTAGATTCTTATTGTTCTTTTGTTTGTTTTTAATTTAAAAAATGAAAGGATATCTGTCCACAGGTCTTCAGACTTAAGCTATTTTTGTCTTCATTTGAGTGTATTTTCACCAAACATATATGTAAAAAAAAACAACTCCTATCCAATATGCTGCATCCATTTTGAATTTTGATATATTTCGTAGATTTTTTTGTTTTTCCAAGTTACATTAAAAATTCATCTAGAGCTTTAAGTTTTCTAAAATAGTCTGTTGTAATTTTAAAATTAAAAATTCAGTACCCTTTGGCCTCTTATAATTTACCATGGTATCTCCCTTGCTTCTTTGTCTTCATTGTCTTCATATCTTCTTTGAGATCATTGCTTTTAACAATTACAACGAAGTAAATTGTGAAGTCACTTTCCGAGAGATCTTTTGTGAGGCAAAGGCTAACTTGAGAAGGAGCTGAATGACAGCTGCCATCCTGATGTGGCCTTCACCCCACAGAATCAGGCTGTACTGCTTCCAGCACTAACTCCACTCGACGTTGAGACTGATGCTGCCCTGGCTATATTTGCAACTCACAAGACAAAGACTTCCTGGCAGTGGTTGATGACTTGGTGTGGTTGGGAGGCTGACTTGGGCTGGGGGCTTCCCACCAAGGTATCAGCTCATTGCTTGGGGAGAGCAAGGATTTCTTACTGGGTGGATCAGATGTGGGCAGAAGGAAAAAGGGGTAAGAGAAGGCTTATAACTTGTTTAGCTATGAGAAAAACACCTCACATTCTTCCTCACACTTAGCCATGACAAGAAAATGCTTGCCTGCTGCTGCCCAAGCATTATGGGCTGCATTCTGTTCCTCCCTAAAGCCATTACACTGGTGTCTTAAGACCCAGTACTGCAGAAGGAGATTGTATTAGAGAAGGAAGTTTAAATTAACATGGTGTCATAGAGTGGAACCTAATCCAGTAAAGACACAAGGAAAGAGGAGATCAAAACAAAAACAACAGAAAGCAGTGATATAAGGACACAGCGAGAAAGCACCCTCCATAAGCCAGAGAGAGAGGTCACAGAAGAAATTAACCCTTCTGCCATCTAGAGTCCGGAGTTCAAGACTGAGAAAATAAGTTCATTTGGATTAAATACACAGTTTGAGGCATGTGTTATGCCACCTCCAATGAGCTAATGTGCCAAGAATGTCAGACATGTTGATCATTTGAGATCAGCAAACTCCGTCATTGACTTTACAGAGATGGGAATGGGGTCAAGCAGGAGCAGATGATGGAGGGGTGTGGAAAATGATCAGCATGCATGATAAACACACACACACACACACACACACACACACACACTATACTATCCCCAAATGTGTGTAATTGTTATGTATCACAATCACCAACCAATGGAAAATGTCACTATTTCCTCAAAGAAGACATTTCTGAAGAAAAACTATGAAGTTCCAAATACATGAAAAGAAATTCAAATGAAAGCCACTCTAGCAGCTGCTCTACACTACCTAGAATGGCTCCCTTGCCCAGCCCAACAGCAAGGACTAGGAGCCACTGGAAGTCTCATATACATTCATTTAGAATCCAAATGGTGTCACTACAGGCCATCAACATACACACACCTGCAGAGGCCACACACGTGCATCTAGCTTTCCCTCCAAAGAAAAACATTTACTTCAGAAAGACTTACATGTAAATCTGCATAGTAATAATGTCTTTAATTTCTCTAAAATGGAAAGAATGCAGATGTAGCAACCAGGTGACTGGTTAAAAACACTGTAAGCTAACAAAGTGATGTTATGCTCTCCATGAAGAACAGGAGATTAGTGTTGCCCAAGGTGATTGATTATACATCTCTAAAATTCATCATGAAAAATGAGTGATGCCAAGCCAAATGCTTACAGTCTATATGGTCATATACACGGACCTGTCTAGACAGAAACACGGGAGAGAAAATTAGATATGGAGAGAGGAGGGGATGCTGAAGCAAAGGGGCCCAAACAGGGCTGCATTTAGTGGTGCATCTGTTTCATATCATGAATAAATTTTACATACTTATCAGAATTCATAGAATTAACTTCATCATGCTAATATACAGAATTTCTACTTCCTATAAAAGAATTAAAAAAAAAAA
>PVJA010039314.1:0-19264 GCA_004027025.1 Myocastor coypus | reverse complement strand
TTTTTTTTTTTTTTTTTTTTTTTTTTTTTTTTTTTTTTTTTTTTTTATTCTTGTTTCAGAATCTTTGTTTATTTATTCACTCATTTTTTCGGCCGACTCAGCCGCCCCGAGGGCAGGGCTGGTGCAGCATGTGGTGCCGGGGATCGAACTGCGGTCCCTGAAGCTGCCCAAGCTTCCCCAAGCAGGCGCTTTAGACCACTGAGCCATCCCGCTGGGCCCCTGTTATTTCTTATTAAATGCAATAAAAAATAAAATAAAATGAGACAATGTTAATGTGGAAAAAAAGGGAAAGGTTTATTTTAGCTCAGAGTTTGAGCTTAAAAGAGTTTTAGTCTATAGTTGGTTGGCTTCAATTAGAGTGACCTGACAGAAGGGCATGGCAGAAGAGAAACAGTCTATAGTAGGATAGGCAGAAAAGAGTAGTAAGCCTCCCTTTCATTTAATTTATTTATTTGGTACAGGGTCTTGCTATGTAGCTCAGACTCATACTGATCCTCCTGTCTCAGCCTCCCCAGTGCAGGGGTTACAGGCATGCCTAGCCATGCCCAGTTTTGGGGCTGGCAGTGCCCGCCCAGAATTCCAGGGTTCCAGGGTCACAATAGTGTGCGGTACTGGGGATAGAACTCAAGACGTTTGTGTTTGCCATGCTGTTGCTTGGACTGCTGAGCTATCTCTCTAGCTTCCCTTTCCCTTTTATTCTATTCTGGAAACCAGTCTGTTTGTTGGTGCCATGCATACCCTGGGTGGAGGTTTTGTCTTCAGTAAATTCATTCATCCATAGCTTGAACTATACTAAACCAGTTGGAGGATAGTAATACATGTCCTTAATCCCAATCTCACACAGTCCATGATCTAGCAACTTCTTGAAAGCCCCTCCTAGGCACACATGAGACATTAGTGGACATGATATAGAAA
Organism: Myocastor coypus; assembly: GCA_004027025.1. NCBI lineage: Eukaryota > Metazoa > Chordata > Mammalia > Rodentia > Myocastoridae > Myocastor > Myocastor coypus. The sequence goes on along the minus strand of PVJA010039314.1, from coordinate 18,349 downwards.
CCCTAATAATTGTGAATTCTACTTGAACTTGAAAGAATGCTATGAAAAAAAAATATGAATATATGATCTCAGGTGTCTGAATGTTAATTGACCAAGTTCCAGCCTAGTGGTCTCAGTTAAATTTGAGCAGTATGAGGAAAGGCCAGGGTTAACTAAGAGGTGAAGCAGCATTGCTGGGCTTACGTAGTACTTGGTAATAGTTGGATTTTTCTGTTGCACCAGTTGAAGTTATTGTGTTTTTTAAAATACCTTTCTAAGAATTTATTTGACTTTTACATAGGTCATAGAATTTACAGAATATCTTTTTGATATTCTAGACAGTTGATTCTGTAGTACTTAACCTTTGTACTTTTATCAGGTTGTTTTTGTACTGTAACTTTTCCAGATTAAGAGAAAATTGACAATACATAGGAATTTATGTGTATTTCAGAGTTCATATATTACAGCTCCTTTTTTTTTTTTTTGAATGGAACTGAGGATCTTGTGCTTGCCCAGCAGGTACTGTAATACTGTGAGAGTTCATATATTTCAGTGTTCTGTGTTAAGTAGTATAATCTCCATTCTTCACTTTATAGTTTACACCTAATACTCTCCTGTTCCACATTTTTTATTAGTACATATTGGTTATAGAGATTAATAGATTTTCTTCTGGCAGATTGGTACATGCATATGACATATTTTATTTTTAATTATTTTATTTTATTTTATTTTTTATTTTTCTTGTTTCAGAACTTCTGTTTGTTTATTTATTTATTTTTTTGGCCAGCTCAGCCTGCCCTGAGGGCAGGGCTGGTGCAGCATGTGGTACCGGGGATCGATCTGTGGTCCCTGCAGCCACCTAAGCTTTCCTAAGCAGGCACTTTAGACCACTGAGCCATCCTGCTGGGCCCCAGCATATGACATATTTTAAACATGCTCATCATTGTTTAGTACAGAGAAGTCTGTTTTTTTGTATGGATCCTTTATAATTAAAGATTATTTTGAAACTTAGCTATTCAAATGCAGAACATTCTTTTATTTGTTGTCTCAATTTTAGAGCTGAACGACAAAGAAATGAAGCACTAAATAATGCTGAAGAGCTAAGTAAGGCTTTCCAACAATATAAAGAAAAAGTGGCTGAAAAACTGGAAAAGGTAAAAGACAATTGTATAAAATCAGTGTTGTTTCTTACTGTCCGCATTCTAAAAATAAATCTAGACAAAAGTAGAATTTTTTTTTTTTTTTTTTTGTCTGTTTGAGACAGGGTCTTGCTATGCAGTTGAGGCTGGCCTTGAGCTCCCTTTTGTAGCCCAGGCTGGTCTCGAACTCACACAAATCCTTCTGCCTCAGCCTCCCAAGTGCTGGGATTACAGGTGTGAGCCACCACGCCCGGCTCAACAAAAGTAGAATATGTTTATAGTTAAATAAAAGATTAATTTTCATGATTGTATTTATAACAAAATCATTGAAATAAAGAATTTTTGCCAGGCATGGTGGTATGTGCATGTATTCATAGTGTTAGGGAGGCTGAGGCAAGAGGATTGCTGCAAGTTTAAGGCTAGCCTGGACTACATAACAGTACCCTGCCACAAAAAACAAAAAGTCATCTTGCAAAATAATAATATTTTAAAATTAAATTTTAAGGATATTTTTAAATATTGGATCTTGTATTTGACCAAGCTGACTTTGAACTTGCTATCTTATTCTTTTCTATATTCTGTATTCTATATTTGTATAGCAAGCAAATATTATAATTTAGCATAAGGTTTTAATTTCAAGGAAGACAGATTGGGAAGGAGGAATAAAAAATAAAAAATATAAAAAAATAATTTAAAAAATCTCAGGCTAGGGGCCGGCAGGGTGGCTCAGCAGTCTAAAGTGCCTGCTTAGGAAAGCTTAGGCAGCCGCAGGGACCACGGTTCGATCCCCATTTCTACATGCTGTGCCAGCCGCACCCCCAGGGCAGGCTGAGCTGGCCATATAAATAAATAAATGAATGAATGAATGAATGAATGAATGAGTGAATGAATGAAGATCACAAGAAGGATTAACACCATAAATGAGAAGCAGTGGCAGACCATGGGGGAGTTGTGGTAGAGCACTAATCTCACAAGTAAGAGGGGGGCCTGGCAGGATGGCTCAGTGGTGTAAAGCACCTGCTTAGGAAAGCTTAGGCGGCTGCAGGGACTGCGGTTTGATCCCCAGCACCACATGCTGCGCCAGCCCTGCCCTCAGGGCAGGCTGAGCTGGCCATAAAAGTAAATAAATAAATAAAAGTTCTGAAACAAGAAAAAAATAAAATTTTTTTTTTTTTTTTTTTCTTTTTGAGACAGGGTCTCACTATGCAGTTCAAGCTGGCCTTGAGCTCACTGTGGTAGCTCAGGCTGGTCTCAAACTCACACCGATCCTCCTGCCTCAGCCTCCCGAGTGCTGGGATTACAGGCATGCGCCACCACGCCCGGCCCAAAAAATAAAATTCTTTAACAAAAAAACAAGTAAGAGGACCTTGGGTTCATTATGAGTAAAGGAAACAATAAAAGTAAAAAGAGGGAACTGTGCTGGGTATCATGACACATCCCAGTGCTCTGGGAGGCTGAAGCAGAGGAATTGGAAGTTAAAACTCAGAAATTTAGCTATCCTCTATCAAAAAATAGAAAAAGAAAGCTAGGCTTTGTGGTGTACATCCATAATCTCAGCACTCTGGGGACTGAGGCTGGAGGACTGCCATAAATTCAAGGTCAGCCTGGGTTACATAATATGTTTAAGGCCAGCCTGAACTGTATATGAACTACATAGTGAAGACCTATCTCAAAAAAAAGAAAAAAAAAAAGAAACTGGGCTGTGGTTGTCGCTGAGTGAAGAGACCCTAGGTTCAATCTCTAGTACTGCAAAAAAAGGGAAAAGGGGAAAAAGAAGGAGGTGGCAGCAGCTAAAGAGCAAGGAAAGGGGGACAGGCTACTGTATAAATATGTGATATTGTGATCGGCAAGATAGCTCAGCAGACTAAACACCTGCTTAGGCAAGCTCAGGGACCAAGTTTGACTTCCGGCACCACATGCTGCACCAGACCTAACCCCTGGGGCATGCTGAGTGGCCTACTGAGAGCAGGCATGGTGTAGGGCACACAGGAGGCTGAAAACAGAAGGATCACTACAAGTCTGAGCTGTATAGTGAGACCCTACACCAAATATGTGTGTGTATGTTATAATATTGAGGGTATAGTGATATAATCCCTAGAAATCACTAGTCATTATTTATATATCTTGTACTTTCCAAGATGGTGGGCCAGGGATATAGCTCAGTGGCACAGTATGTGCCTGGCAAGCACAAAGTCCTGAGTTCTATTCCCAGTACCCAAAAGGAAAGAAGGAAAAAAAAGGTGGCTGAGATGGTCATAGTTATGTATGTATTTATTTCCTCACCCATTTTTTTTATTTTTTGAGTAAGGTAGAATTAGTTGTAGCAGAAGATGCCCCCCTTTATCCACTGCAGCCAGTATACTTGAGTGTGTTATTTGCCCAGGTAATAGTTTCAATTACAGGTGCTATTATTTTTGTTTCTTAGAAATGGCTGGTCACTATGATGCATATTGTAAGAATCAGTCTCCAGTTGACAAGCCATTCTGCCACTCTACTTCCTGCTTGCTTATCCCATAAAAACACTTGACCACCAGAGATCAGGGCCTGATATTCTGGGAATGATCCTGATCAGTGGCTGTCAGCGTAAATAAATTACCCTCTAAATCCTATGTGTTTCTATGTTCTCATTTGCCTTTGCACTATGACTCCTTACTTGCATATGGAGAGGGTTGTCCAGTGATAGACAAATAATGGCAGAGATGATGTAGAGCACTCTCACACTCAAGTTAGGTCCTTCTCGTTAAGTTCTCATAAAAATCACATCCTGTGAGTCAAGTGCTGTTGCTATCACTTCCCTCAGTTTTTGTGCTTTAAGCTACATTCCCACCTCTTTTATTATTTTTTTTTTTATTTTTTATTTTTTTCTTGTTTCAGAACCTTTGTTTATTCACTCATTTTTTTTTTTTTTGTGGCCAACTCAGCCCGCCCTGAGGGAAGGGCTGGTGCAGCATGTGGTGCCGGGGATCGAACCTTGGTCCCTGCAGTTGCCCAAGCTTTCCCAAGCAGGCGCTTTAGACCACTGAGCCATCACGCCGGGCCTGTCCCACCTCTTTTAATACAGAGGCCCTGTGAATTGTTCAGTTGTCTAGGCAGAGCCTGACACGTTTTTCTTTAGCCTTCTCAGTAACTAGTATTATATGTTGGTGAATCTGAGTCTATAGATAAGAGGAATGTGATGATTCTTTTCCAAAAGTGGACAGAGGAAAGAACCTTTCAGGCAAAGAAAGAATAAGAAGATTTATAGTATAGATAACTAAACAGTGTTACCTTACTAAACTTATTACCAGGTTCGTTTTATATACCAGGTCCTATGCTAATTTCTGGGAAATTCAATAATAATTAATACATGAAGCTTACTTTGAAGAATTCATAATTTATTAAGATGGGCAAGTATATATGTAGACAAATAAAATTTAATTTTTTGGAATAAAGTATAGTAAAAATAAGTAATAGGTGTTGCTGGTGGCAAGGGGAAGGGGAATTTATCAGGCTCTGGTAAGCCCAAAGAAAACTTCGCAGTGTGAGATATTTGAGCTGCTGGGTTATCTCAGAAATGATGTAATGCCAGGTATAGTGGTCGCCCAAAGAAAACTTCGCAGTGTGAGATATTTGAGCTGCTGGGTTATCTCAGAAATGATGTAATGCCAGGTATAGTGGTACACACCTGTAATCCTTCCACTTGGGGGGCTGAGGTATGAGGAGTGCAGTCAGTTCAAGAGTAGCCTGAACTAAATAATAACACTTTGTCTCAAAAAAAAACCAAAAACAAATGATGTTATACTATTGAATATTAAGTTGAGGAAATAGTCACACATGTGTTTTAGGATGCTCACTCTAACATCACTGTGAAGATGAGAGAGATGAGACACAACTCAAGGACCCTTAGAGAGACCAAGCAAGAGATATGAAGATGGTGAATCTAAGTCTATAGCTTTAAAGGTGAAAAAAGTCAGTGGGATCTGGTGATTCCTTGAATACATTAGAAGCAGGTAGTGAGAGAAAAAGTCTCAGTACCTTTTAGGTTTCTGGCTTGAGTGCCTGATAGATAATTTCATCAGAAACTCAAATATATACAAATATATTCCCTCTATATATTTGAATATTTATGTTTATGTATATTTAGATATTTTAATGTATTTATATATAATAAAGATATGTCTATATAGATATTTCTTTCTGTAGCAGCAGTTGAACTCAGGATCTTGCACTTTCAGGCAGGTGCTGTGCCACTGAGCTATATCTCCAGTCCAGATAGATAATTTGGAAACAAAGATGAGTTCTGTTTTGGAATGTCTGCAGGCTATCCAGCTGTAGGTTATTTGTATGTAGGCAATTGTATCTCTAGATCTAAGACTTTAAAATCTCAGCTAGAACTTCAGATTTAAAAACTGACACTATTTTAGTGATACAAGCCGTGGACATTAACAGGGAAGTTTATATAAATTGAGAAAAGAATGAAAGGTACAACTCTGGAGGGTAATGAATAGGTAGAATAGTTTTTGAAATATATTAAGTGGCCGGAAAGTATAAGAAAAGCCAAGTTAGTTAAGTGATTTTATTATAATATTTTAGTGATAAAAGCCTTGGACATTAACAGAGAAGTTTATATAAATTGAGAAAAGAATGAAAGGTACAACTCTGGAGAGAAATGAACAGATAGAATAGTTTTGAAAATATATTAAGTGGCCGGAAAGTATAAGAAAAGCCAAGTCAATTGAGTGATTTTATCTTATATTGTATTATTATTTTTAAATGTATTTAGTACAGGGTATATAGGGTCTCACTGCACAAATCAGACTTGTAGTGATCCTCCTGTTTTCAGCCTCCCAAGCACTGGGATTATAGGCCACCATACCCAGTCTTAGTGTGTCCCGGAGGCAGAACCTGCCTGGCACACTGGGCATCACACCCTGTCCATGTGTCTACCTGAGTAGGTGGTTTAATCCACTGAGCTATCTAGCAGGCCCAATTGAGTGATTTTAAATGAAGGTGGTAGTCTTTAGTACCAAATGTTGTGAGTTTATCAAGAAAGATACAGAATGAGCTCAGTACAGTTGCACATGCCTTTAATCACAGTGATTTGGGAGGGAAAGCCAAGAAGATGACGATTTAGAGGCCAGCCTAGGTGACTTTAGCAAGGCCATCTCAAAATTAATCACAAAAAAAGTGCTGAGGATATAGCTTCGTGGTAAAGTGCCTCTGCATTCTATCCCTGGTGCTGCAAAGAAAAAATAAATACAAAGAAGATTTGAAAATAAAACATAGTTGTATAGAATACAAGGTCTCCAAGGTGGGAAAGTGAAAAGGAAGGCAGTAGAGATAACTAATAGAATATTATTTATGTAAGTGAAGAGGAAACAAGTGGTACTAATGGGGGTGTGTGTATGTGGGAAAGTAGAAAGAAGCTCAATTAAAGAAAGGCATTTTTTGAATTAAACATAAAGGAGCCAGTCCAAAAGATGTCAAAGAGAGATTAAAGGTCCTGAAATTGCAGAGAATGAAAGATGGCACTGAGACACAAGGAGGTACAAGATGATAGAGTTTGAGAGCTTATACTTCTAAAGAAATAGGGATAATTCTATTAAGGAAAAAAAGTGGATAAAAATAAAGAAAAAAATTTTAGGTGGAAGGATAAAAAATACTGAAGGATTTTTGAATTAAATGCCCAAATGTTGCTGATCAGGGCCTGGTGGTGCACTCCTATAATCCCAGCACTTGGAAGGCTGAGGCAGGAGGATCAGTGTGAGTTCAAGACCAGTAGGCCACAAAAGTGAGCTCAAGGTTAACCTGAACTGCATGATGAGACCCTGTCTCAAAAAGATAAATACATAAATAAATAAGTTGCTAAAATGATTTGCATAGCATGAAGGTGATGAGAGGGGCTTTGGAGATTTGGGTCAGTGCTTCTCAGAACACCACTGTAACAAGGGAAAAAATACCCAGTTTTTGAAAGATATATGAAGATGGAAGAGTACAAAAAATGACCAATTCATTAAAAATAGTGAAAATAAAAATGATTAGTCCAATGTAATAACATCATGATAGCTAAAAATGAGAGTATAGAGGAGACATTATCAACCATATTACATACTGAAGTTGAAGACTTTTGTTTCACATTCCTTCTCAATAAGACTTAATGTCATTTACCAGTATAAAGATTTAGATCTCATTAGATCCTGAAATCTTAAGTGTGAATTAATGAGATCAGTTTTTGAAAGCCTTATAGAATGTCCTGTGGGAATGGAAAATGTTAGAAGGAATTTCTAATGAAGTGATCTGTATGGAAAGAGTACTTAGCTAAGATGAATATCTTTAGGGAGGGAGAAGAAAATATGACAGGTTTTTCAGTTTCCTTGCTATTATCAATTTTTAACTACTGAGTAGTGCCTATAGTTGGGTGAATATAACAAATGTTAACAGGAGATAGAGCATATCTTCCCATTCTTTCATTCTTCTTTATGCAACTTGGATGCTTAAATTTCATGTTTTATGTTTCAGGTTGTTATTTCAATGGTGTATTTTGTAGCTAAAATTTCAAAAGTGATTTCTGGAACACTTACATTGAACATTACTCCCCTTTAATGTTGTTACCCTTTACTAAATTGGGTACAGCATCCCTGTTGGAGTTGTTTGCCTTGTTCATATGAGGCTAGAGCACTTTGCTTTCAGATGACAGAGCTAATTTCCTGTCTGTTACAGGCTCTTAAGGCTTTTTGGACAGGCAGCAATAGCATCCTTTTCCCCTGACTTTAATTACTATCCAGGAACTTCAGTTTGCTTTTTTTTAATGACAAAAAGAAAGAGTTAAAGCATGTGAAATCACTTAATTCAGTCTCATACTTAATTTTGAAATCAATACTTAAATGTTTAGTTTGAGATACGTAACAGTTATGACCACATTAGTATGTCAACTTAAGACAATTTCTTGTTTTAGGTTCAAGCTGAAGAAGAAGTATTAGAGAAAAATCTAGTTAACTGTGAAAAAGAAAATGAAAGGCTACAAGAAAAGTGTAACCTATATAAAAGTGAACTTGAAATTCTGAAGGAGAAATTGAGGTATAGCACTCTACTGTGGGGTCAAAAATGTTTTGGGGTAAAGATGGGAAAAGCTGAAACATTTAAAAACATAGGAGGGCTGGTGAGATAGTTCATTGTTCTAAAGTGCCTGCTTAGGCAACTGTAGGGACCATGGTTTGATCACCAGCACCACATGTTGTGCCAGGCCCACCCCCAGGGCAGGCTGAGCAGGGCATAACAAAGAGAGAGAGAGAGAGAGAGGAGAGAGAGAGAGAGAGAGAGAGAGAGAGAGAGAGAGAGAGAGAGAGAGAGAGAAAAGATAGGAATGGGGCCAGCAAGATAGCTACAAGGACTAAAGTGCCTGCTTAGGCAAGCCTAGGCAAGCCCAGGGACTGTGGTTTGATCCTTGGCACCACATGCTGTGCCAGCCCTGCTCCAAGAGTAGGCTGAGCCAGCTAAGGTCTGGGTGTAGTGGCATAAGCCTGTAATCCTAGTGCTGGGGAGGCTGAAAACAGGAAGGTCACTATGAGTCTGAGCTGGATAGTGAGACCCTGTAACAACCAAATACATTAAAATAGTAACAACCATAGAAGTTTGTATATTGTATTATGGACTTTCAAAATGCAGAAGTTTGGGCCAGCCAGATAGCTCAGGGGATTAAAGTACCTGCTTAGGCAGATACAGGGGCTGGATGTTTGATCCCTGGTCTGCTGTGCCAGCCCCACTCCTGGGGTATGCTGAGACTGCAAATGAGATTAGGTGGCACATGCCTGTATCCCAGCACTTGGGAAGCCAAAAACAGGAGAAGCACTGTGAGTCTAATCTATGTAGTGAAACTCTGTAGACCCTGTACTACATTTTTTTTTTTTTTTCACATTTCTTTTTTAATGTATCTGGTACAAGGTCTCACTATGCAACTGTGTCTTGTAGTGATCCTCCTGTCTCAGTCTCCCAAGTGCTGGGATTACAAACATGTGTCACCACACCAGTCTTGGCCAATTCATCATGCTGGTGGTGCTGGAAATCCAGCTCTGGTCCCTGCATTTGCATAAGCAGGCGCTTAGTCTGCTGAGCTATTTTGCCAGCTCTCTCTCTCCCCTTCTTCCTTCCTCCCTCCTTTTCCCTCTCACTGAAGCATCCAACAGGATTTCTTTCTTTTTGTCTACCTTCCTTCCATTTTTCTTTCTTCTTCATTCTTGTCCATCTCTCTCTCACTCTCCTCTCTCTCTCTCTCTCTCTCTCTCTCTCTCTCTCTCTCTCTCTCTCTCTCTCTCTCTCTCCCCTCTCTCTCTTTCTTGCTTTCTTTGCTGGGCAATGAATGCAGCTAAGCACACAATCTATCACTGAGTGCCAGCCAGCTCCAGCATGAGGCTCAGCACCCCAGGGGGCCTCAACTGACCTTGAACTGAGCTCCAGTACCCTACACATCACCATTAGAAACTTATCATGATTCCCATTTGAATGCAGAAGACCTGGCACCAAAGAGATAGCTCAGTAGAATAAGCACTTGCTTGGCAAGCACAGGGTCCTGAGTTCATTCACCAGTACTGTTTCCATTTCTGTGTGTGAATGCACTTGAAGGGACCACGCTACTTTGCATTTAACTCCTCTTTGGCTTTAAGAATGCGCACACTGGGCTAGCCAGATAGCTCAGAGTATTAAAGCACCTGCTTAGGCAGACACAGGGAACTAGTTCAATCTCAGGCCTACCAAATGAACCCCACCCCCAGGGCACACTGAGACTGACACAGGGTGTGGCAGTGCACACCAGTAATCCCAGCACTTGGGAGGCTGAAGATGGGAGAATCACTATGAGTCCAATCTGTGTAGTGAGACTTTATAGACTCTGTACTAAATACACTTTTTAAAAAAAATGCACACATGGTTAGTTTTGTAGCAGAAGGAACTTTGGAGGATTGAGGGGAGAACATTAGTCCTTTTAGCAGCTTAAGCCCAAAATATCCAAAGCAGTTCCTCCTAGCTACCATTTCTGGCTCGTTCCCGTAGCTGTTTTTTTTTTTTGTTGTTGTTGTTTTTTAACTTTATGGCCAGCTCATCCAGCCCTGGGGATGGGGCTGGTGCAGCATGTGGTGCCAGAGATCAAACTTCAGTCCCTGTAGTTGCCTAAGCAGGTGCTTTAGACACTGAACTATCTTGCCCCCCACCTCCCCACAGCTATTGATAAGGAAGAGAGATCCTAACTGAGGTGGGATCAGGCAGAATTCTCAGTTTCTATCTTCAGGTATTATCTCTTCAATTACCATCTTAACAGATTTGCTCAGCTGTTCTTCAGTTTCATCAGCACTGTTCAAGTGGCAAATTTTGGGGTTAGTGCACTCTGATTGTTGGATATACTATGCCATCAGTTGAGGTCTTTTGAGGGTGTGTGTGAATGCTGGCTTCCTGGCTATAACCTTTACTGGGCTCACAGTGGAAGCAGCCTCATGAGGCCACCTGGGTGCTGGGTTCTCTTGTTCGACCTTTACTGGAGTGGCAAGGGCAGCATCTCCGTAGGAACGGTAGCTACCAGCCAGGCAATAGGTCTCCCCATGCCAACTAACATGAGTTTCTCCATATCCTTGGTAGAGGACATGGTAGTAAACATGTGCAGGATGCTGTGCTCCTTCTGTTGTTCTGTTTTGTATTTCTTGAGGCAGTGTTTCTCCCTGGAGTCCAATCTGGACTCTATCCTGAGATCTGTTTATTTCAGCTGTCTGAATACATGGCTGAACCAGCGCACATAGATGAGTGTTCCATGTTCTTGAATTTATTGGTTGCATTCTGTGTCAATTAGGGTTCACTAGACAAACAGATTTAATATAAAAAAGCATATATGAAAAAAAAGCATATATGTGGTAACAATATATAGGGACTTTCAAGGTAGGCTTACAATGACTCCCTGCAATATTAGCTATGAAAATGCAAAGAGGCAGCATGCTGGAGAGCCAGGTTATCTGTCATAGATCAAAAGCCTAGAGCTTGCTCAAGTTCCATGAGAAGTCCCTATCAGGAAGCCAGAGGCTCTGTGTTGAGAGACTGGAAAGAAAGTCAGTGCTGGAAGCCTGGAGATAGGCAAAGGTGATGGCAAAGACTGGAGCTGTCTGACCCTGTACTAAATTAAAAACAAAACAAAACAAAACACAGAAGCTCTTAAAAGTGTTTTCTAGACATACAGGTCACAGTTTTAAGTAATTCTGTTAGTGTTAATATTCTTATAAATAATAATACTGATCATAGTGGTTTTTATGTAGAGAAAACACAGATATATTTTTATAGTATGATCACATTAGCTGACAATTAAATATACTCAAAACGAATTTTTTTTAAAAAGAGAATCATTTAGTCTACCCTTGTTTTGTAAATAAACAGACCCGGGGAGTAACCTTTGTCTTTTGACTCCTGTTTTCTCACTGTGATACTATGCAAATCCCTATAAACTTTCAGAGGTTAATATTAGTCAGTTTTCTCAACTCAAAAGTGTCAAAATATCTTTTGACTAATTTTAACATTTTCCTTAAGGTAATACATTTAGTCTTGTTGCCTAAGTGGATGAAGAATTATAGGTTTTGTAATTTGTACAACTGAAGTACTTACTAGAATCTGATGTTGTCAGTTGTAAGGTAAACCTTAAGACATGTTAATTGCACTATAATACTATAATGGATTTCTAACTGGTGGTCAAGTTATTACACCCAGCTGAATTAAACTGTAGTGATCCTGGATGTGGTAGGCCCACTTGAGGGTTGTTGTGCTATTGCAGATTCTGTTTAGAAAAGCTTTTGAAGTTGTTCTCTTGGGCTGTTCTGCTGGAGGACTTCGTCATCTTGGCTTTCCTGATGAAGTCTGGAGGAGCTTGGTCCTCATCTTGAATATCACTTCCTGGCTCTGGAGGAGAAGACAGTGCATTTCTCAGCTTCATGGACAAGCTTGTCACATTGGCTTTCCTGATGGGAACTCAGCTTTCCTCATTGCTGGAGGAGCTTGGGACTTCACTGTTGCCTAGAATGGCTGTGGTAGTTTTGAGGGAGCTTTGGTACCTTGAGCTTTGCTTCCTAGCTCCACTTCAGATCCCTCAGCCTGAGACTTTGTTATGGGCTCTAGGCCTTCAGTTGGACTTGTGGCAGGCATTGTTATGAGCTCTAAGTTTTCATTTGGACGCATGCAATATATTAGAATCCTGACCCTCAGCTGGAGTCTTCAGGCATATGGATAGATTTCCTGTACTTATCGTATATGATTCTTGGGTGATTCCTTATAAACTAATATTATTAAAATGTGTTCTGTGTTACATTGTTCCCTGTACTAGTTCATACATTGTGTCAACTTGAGAAATTTAGAAGTCTAATTAAGTGACTCAGCAGGGAGCCAGGATTCTTACTTGGTAAATATCTTCATCCTGTGCAGGAGGAAGGTATAGACATTGTGTGAGTTCTACACCCACAAGCCCAAGGTAGCTTGTTTACAGTATAAGGAGAGAGAAGCTTGCTAGAAGCCACAGCTGCTCCCTTTCCCTTTTCCCTGCTTTTTCTGCTGCTCTGAACTAATGTTCTCTGCCTATTCTACATTGAGTGGGAGCCAGCCAAGTATACCCTGAAATTTCCACAAACTGTGACCTCTCCTTCCTTAATTTTGGATGTTGGGTATTTTGTCCCAGCAATGAGTGAAAAGTAACTGAGACATTCCTCTTGTGAAAACCCCAAACCATGATAGATACAGCTTTTGCCACTTAATATTTTTATTTTCTAAAAAAAATGTATTATTATTATTTGATAGTAGTAGGACTGAGGATTGGTAGTGTCCTGAAATATTTCCCTGGTATTCCCTTCTAGTAGTTTTATTTTTTCAGGTCATAGCATTACATTCTCTAATCTATATTTGGTTGACTTTTGTGACTGGTAAGAAATAGTCTAGTTTCATTCTTTTACTTGTATGTGGATATCCATCTTCTTAGCACTATTTACTGAAAAGACTGTCTGTCTTCCTTAACTCTTTTGTCAAAAATCAGTTGGGTGTTGATATGTGGCTTTACTTGTGGATTCTGTTTTGTTCTGCATGGCTATGTGTCTGTCTCTATGCCAATAACATGTTGTTTTAATGCTGTATTTAAGGTAGTATATCTTAAAATCGTATACTATAATGCCCCCCCCTTTTTTTTTTCTCAAGATTGACTTATTTAAAAAATAACAGCAATGTATTCCTTTCAGTTATTTGGAAGTTTTAATGGTTCCATACAAATTTTAGCATTATATTATTTAGTTTTGTAATGAGTGCTGTTAGTATTTTTTATTTATTTATTTTTTCTTGTTTCAGAACCTTTATTTGCTTATTCACTCATTTTTATGGCCGGCTCAGCCTGCCCCAAGGGCAGGGCTGGCACAGCATGTGGTTCCGGGGATCGAACCGTGGTCCCTGAAGCCGCCCAAACTTTCCCAAGCAGGCGCTTTAGACCACTGATCCATCCTGCCGGGCCCGCTGTTTTGGTAGAGGTAAAATTGAATCTTTTGATGCTAAATGCATGGATATTTTCACAGTATTAATTATTTGTGAAAATTTTCCCTTTTTTTGGTGTCTTGTTCAGTTTCTTTTATCAGTATTTTATGAATTTCACTGTAGGGAGCTTTCCTTTTCTTAGTCAAATTTATTTCTAGGAAATGTTTTTTTGTGGGGCAGCTATTATAAGTGGAATCGCTTTCTTGATTTGTTTTATCAGCATATTACAATGCCATTTATTTTTGTACACTGATTTGTCTACAACTTTGCAAAATTCATGCTCTTATCCAACCTAGATGCTCTTTCTTTCCCTGCCTGGTAGCTTCAGCTACGACTTTCTGTGCTATGTTGAATAAAAATGATGGAAGAGAACATCCTTTTCTTAGTTCAGATTTTATAGAGAAAGCTTGCATCTTTTTGTTCAGTGTAATGTTAACTTTGGTTTATTATATACTATAGCCTCTATTTTGTTAAAGTGTCTTCCATATAAGTCTATAAAGTTCAGTGTTTTTATTATGAAGGAATGGATGTTGATTATCACATCCCTTTATCTTCTGAGATGATCACATGGTTTTCTTTTTCATTTTGTTTATGTGACATACTATTGTTTACTGATTTGTTTATGTTGAATCATTTACATCTCTGGGAAGAATGCCACTTGAACATGGGGAATAATCTTAATACATATAAGAATGCTCGAATTTGCTTGTGTTTTGTAGAGGATTTTTCCAACTGTTTATGAAGGATATTGAGTTGTAGTTTTCTTCTGATCTTGCCTGTTAAGCTTTAAGAACTCTGTTTTGTAATGCTTGGGACTAAACTAAGGCTTTGCACATGGTACACAAGTACTCTGACATTGAGCTACATTCCTAAGTCCCTTGTTTCAGGAAATTTTTTAAGGGATAGTGCAGTTATTGTAATATGTTTCTTTTTTTGATTCTGGAAGACACAGTAAGTATTAAAAATAAATCAACTAAGAGAAATTATTTTGACTGGAAAGGTTAGGTATTAGACATTGACAAGTTCTAGCTTATGCAATAAGTACCAAACAAAGGGGAAAAAACTAGGATAAAATTTTCATGTCAAAACGCATTGAGGGGCTCGGCGCGATGGCTCAGTGGTCTAAAGCGCCTACTTGGGAAAGCTTGGGCGGCTTCAGGGACCTTGGTTTGATCCCCGGCACCACATGCTGTGCCAGCCCTGCCCTAGGGGTGGGCTGAGCCGGCCATGAAAATAAGTGAATAAACAAACAAAGGTTCTAAAACAAGAAAAAAAGAAATAAATAAAATTAAAAAAACAAAACAAAATGCATTGAGGAGCCGGCGTGGTGGTGCAGGGCTGTAATCCCAGCACTTGAGAGGCTGAGGCAGGAGGATTGGTGAGAATTCAAGACCAGCCTGGGTTACAAAAGTGAGCTCAAGGGCAGCCTGAATTGCATAGTGAACCCCTGTCTCAAAAAAGACCAAAAAAAAAAAAAAAAAAAAAATTGCGTTCAGGACCAGACCAGCAACATAGTTCAGGGATCTAAAGTGCCTGCTTAGGCAAGCTTAGGCAACCGCAGTTCGATCCCTGGCACCACATGCTGCGCCAGGCCATCCCCAGTGCAGGCTAAGCAGGCCATAGTATAAATAAATAAATAAACAAACAAATAAAGTTTAAAAATATTGCATTGAGGACCAAATTCAGTCAATTTTAAAGCATTCAAGTACCAAGTTATTAACAGTGTAAATGTAATTATTGAAAATGAATGCATATTACATTTTTAATTTTTTTCTTTGTAGGCAGTTAAAAGAAGAACATAACAATGGTAAAGAAAAATTAAGGATTATGGCAGTGAGAAATTCAGAAGTCATGACACAACTGACTGAATCTAGGCAAAGTATTCTGAAGTTAGAAAGTGAGTTAGAGGACAAAGAGGAAATACTGCGAGAAAAGTTTTCTCTAGTGGACGAAAATCGAGAATTGAAGGTCCGAGTTGCAGCACAGAATGAACGGCTGGATTTGTGTCAGCAGGAAATTGAAAACTCAAGGGTAGAAATGAGAAGTTTGGAACAAATGATTTCCCAGTTACCAGTAAGCATACATGAAAAGATATGTGATGCATTTGATTACATAATGGAAAAGATATTTCATTGGTGTGTTTTATGACAGACCATAATTTTTTATCTCCTTATTAAGCTTCAAGGTTTTTGTTTTCCTAATTCCACTTTTAGCCACTTATTTCTTTTCTATCTAATGCATATTTTTTTTCCCATTTAACCTTTCTATTACAGAGTTTCTTACTTTCTCAGAAGACATATCTAAGAGTGGCACAAATTTTTGAAAAGCAGCTTTAGAGACATCATTTGCATGCTGTAAAATTCATCCTTTAAGTTTTAGTAGTGTACAAATTTCAAACCTGTCATCCCTCAAAATCACTTGTACCACTTTATAATCAGTGCCTCTATACCCATGCATGTACACTTTGGAAAACACTGTTTCTTCTTCTATAGATTTTTCTTTTCTGGATATTACATTTTAATGACGTCCTAGTGATTTTAGTATGTGTTATTTCATGTTCATTATCGTATCAGTATTTCATTTTTTATTGGTCAGTAGTATTAGATATGCCAAATATTATTTAATCACCAGTTTATACACCTGTTGTTCTCACTTTTAGGTTATTATGAATAATACTGCTGTGAACATTTGCACAGGTTTTGAGTGGACATGTTTTTATTTCTCTTGGGTAGATATCTAGGATAATTTCTGAATCATATGGTAATACCAAACTTTTCCAGAATGGGCACATTGTTTTATATTCTCAACCAGAGGTGTGTGGGTATGTTCTCTATGTCATTATTAACACATATTGTGTGTCTTTTTGTTTATAGCCATGCTATAGTGAATATGATGTGGAATCATACTGTTTTAATTTGCATTTCCGGGCCCGGCGGGATGGCTCAGTGGTCTAAAGCGCCTGCTTGGGAAAGCTTGGGCGGCTTCAGGGACCGCGGTTCAATCCCCGGCACCACATGCTGCGCCAGCCCTGCCCTCGGGGTGGGCTGAGCCGGCCATAAAAATGAGTGAATAAACAAACAGAAGTTCTGAAACAAGAATAAAAATAATAAATAAAATAAAAAATTAATTTGCATTTCCTTGATGACTCATGCTGAGCAACTGTATATATGTTTATAGAATGGGATACAACTGGCCTAGAGTTGTAGTTTGATGGTAGAACAGCATGTATAAGGCCCTCTTATTGATCCCTAGCACTGCAAAATAAGGAAGTGAATGAATCAGTGAATCAATGAAATAGAATGCCATAAAATTTTGAGATGTTTCTGTGGTAATAAATGGTCTGCCACATTTTCTTTTTGTATGTGAATCTATATATGGTGGTACCTCAGTTCATGAGCTTAATTCTTTCCACAATTCTGGTCACAAATCATACTGCATGAGAACTAAATCAAACTCAGTGACTAAGTTTCATGTTGACCTTATGGGAAAATTTGATTTGGTACTTTTTTAGTTTGATTTGCAACCAGAAATAAGAAGAGAATTCAGTTCATGAACCAAGGTACAACTGTACTTCTATACTATATATGTAAGATTAGGAAGAGGATGAGTATCCCTGTGTCAGGAACTTGTCATCTATTGGTATGAAATAAAAATAAAAAGTAGAAAACTAGAAATAGATGAATATGATAATTCTAGATAAATATTATGGTTGGTTTTACATATGAATGAATGTAGGTTGGCTGGGTGGTAGGTTTGTACCAATTTTAAGTTGTTATAAACCAAGGAATTATGAAACTGAAAAACATCACAGAGATCTTCTGATTCAATGTCATCATTTTAGAATAAATGGTTAGCAGGTAGCACAGTTTAAACTGATTCTTGGTTCCCAACCCTTTGCTGAATCTGCATTCTAGGATGCTGAAGATTTTTAATGTACAGTTTTCTTTTAAAATTGAAGTTAGCATATACATTCATTTTAAATTGAATTTCTCTTCTGTGTTTGTTGTCAAGAATTATTTAGTACATGACTCAGAAAGTTTATGATGGGGCCAGCCAGATAGCTCAGCGGACCGCAAAGCACCTGCTTAGGCAGAGCACATTGGCCTGGGTTCGATCGGCATGCTTTGCTGGCCCTGCCCCCGGGATGTGCTGAGACAGCAATTGAGATTGGGAGTGGTGGTGCGCACCTGTAATCCCAAGACTTGAGAGGCTGAAAATAGGAGAATCTTTGAGTCCAGTCTATGTAGTGAGATCCTGTACATCCTGTAGACCCTGTCCTAAAATACAAAAAAAAAAAAGGAAAGTTTATGATGATATATACTTGATCCTGTATTTCATGAAGTGCTAATATTGATGTGGTTTGGAAATATGCATTTTTTTCATTTCCTTTTTTTAAATGTATTTGATACATAGTCTTACTACACAGCTCGGACTTGTAGTGATACTCCTGTTTTCAGTCTCCCCAGCACTGGGATTATAGGCATGTATCACCACTCCCAGTCTGAGTAGCCAGCTCATCATGCCCAGGGGGGACCAACAGGGCATGTGGTGCCTGGGATCAAATACCAGTCCCAGACGGGCGTGGTGGCTGCACTTGGGAGGCTGAGGCAGGAGTATCGGTGCGAGTTCGAGACCAGCCTGGGCTACAAAAGTGAGCTCAAGGCCAGCCTCAACTCTATAGCGAGACCCTGTCTCAAAAAGACAAAAAAAAAAAAAAAAAAAAA